>APFE030245381.1:2458-37233 GCA_000404065.3 Pinus taeda
ATATGTAGTGATCCGACGGTTCATTCTCTCCTCGGTATTACCAACACTTGATCCGTGGCTTGACACTCGATTGGTCCATGAATTCTATTTAAAGCGCATGGAGGGTCATTTGTAGGTTCACCATGCATGAGAGAAGCTTATGTAGATTTTCATTCTTTTATTAATAAATTGTCTGTAGTAGCCACGTTGGCACAGGTCGTGGACTGTTTCCCTCTCTGAGGGTTTTAACCCTGTCAAAATACTGGTGTATTGATCTGTGATCTGTTTGTGAGCGGTTTCCTTTTGGTGTTCTGTCTGAGGAACTTACCCTGTAAATTCCTACACCAACTGTTCCCAATGAATTCCCAACTAAAAAACTACTTTGGGAGAAGTATAAAAAGGCTTCTATGGGAAGGCCAAAGAGAGGAGAGAAGAGAGAGAAAGATTACTATGCTGAGATTTCCCTTACCAGGTCTGAAGATCCTTGTGCCTCCTACACTTCCCCCATTCTACAGGAAACCCTTGTTTCCTTGTGTGTGTTGATGATTTCATACTACTTGAGATATCATGGAGTAAGTCATAGAAGGAGTTTGTTAAGGGCTTGAGACTGGATGAATCCGGGAGATGGTTACTCTTGGAGCCTGCGAAAGGATGAATCAAGTGAAATTATTCCTTTTCTGTACTTTATTTTTCTATAATAAAAGAAACACATGTCGTTGTTCCTGATATAGATCTTCTTCATGTTATGATATTCATATTATGATTCATATGTGAACGGTTGTTTAATTGCGTAACTAACTACCTTTCCTTATAATATGAAGATGGTTTCTTTATGATGTTTAGTCCATATACTATTGTACTTTCTTGAATTGATTGTTTTTCAGGTCAAAGGAGCAAAAGGAACTCCAAGAAGGGTTTGGACCCTGGAAGGCTCTTCTCAAACGTAGGACCTCAGGTATGCCCCCTATCGTAGAGTTTGCTTATAGTAGCATTATGACTGTATGGAATGTGTGTTTCTTTACATAGATAACCTCTAGTCTGCTAGGGTATTCACCCAAGACCCTAGGGGAGTTTATCCCACAACACAAAGCTGACGCACATCTCTGCAAATATCTATAAATGGATCCCTCATCTAAGAGATCTAGAGGCTGGAATTTTGTAATTTGTAAAAAAATGCTATTAGTTTGTCTTTGAGGAGAAGCATTGTATTGTTGGGTGATCTTGCTTTTCATGAGGTGAAGAGGGCTTTCATGCTGGGAGAATGACGTTGCATCAGATAGCTGGGTTGTAATTATGTATTCTACTATTAATAAAGTTCTTTGAGTTTTCCTCCATATAATCATGTATTTGTGAATCTTTTTGTTTGTGAATGCAATTGTATGGTCAATGTATTGTTGATTCTGCATTGTTTATGATATTATAGATCAAGATGTTTTGATGGTGTTTTGCTGCATTGTCTCTATAGGTATTCTGTAAAGCGGAATAAGTAGGAGAGGAGTTGCAAGTTCCATCAAGGGAGAGAGAATCAAGCAAAGAGTCAAGCGGAAGATCCAGGTTGGCCCTCTTTGCTTCTCCCTTATCTATCATATGTAAAGGAAATTGCAAAGTGCTTTGATTGTTTGTTTCTAAGATAGATACCCATCTTAGTGGGACTAGTAGATCGAAAAGACACTATTTTTCCTAGAAACAGTAGGTCCACGACATTATGGAAAAATCAAATGCCAAGTACAAGCAACGACATGATCAACATTGGGTGCCACACAAGTTTCAGGTGGGCGACAAAGTCTGGTTTCATTTGCAAAAGGAATGCCTTACCAGAGCCTATCGGAAATTCATACCACTCCAATATGGTCCTTACACCATTACCAAGGCTGTGGGAGATAATGCATTTGAGCTCAACATTCCCTCATTCCTTGGCCTGCACCCAGTGTTCAATGTGTACCGCCCTCGGCCATACTTTCTACCATTACTAGACACATCCGACATTGTAGAACAACTCACACTCACAGATTTAAATCCAGATTGCATGGAACAAGCTACAACTGATCGGATCATGGACACATAGATCAAGCACACTCGCCAGTAGAATATCCAACTGTATTGAGTTGTCAAAGCAGGCCAACTCCTTCACTAGGGCAAGTGGCTCACCAGGGACCAAGTTCAGTAGAAGTTTCCTCATCTCATGGAGGAACTCAACGCAATGGGAACCATTGCTTCCTAAGGGGGGAGGAATGATCCAGGTGGATATTGGTGGCCACCCTCCAAGTCCACTTGGACCCCCACCATTGTTTCTTTCATATTTTCAGTTTCCTTAATTGTAGCACAGTTTACTATTTTTAGCAGTTTTTTGGGTCGTAAACTTTCGGAGCCATTTTGAGGCCCTAAACGACATTTTTTGGAAACTTGGGAGAAACATGGGTCCATGGACTAATTTTTCTCTTCCCAAAGTTTTAGTTCTCGAATAGATCTTTCTAACGAGATATTGTGTGTGTCAAACAGAGATCGTATGCCAAAGTTATGACCCCAAGAAGTTGATGTACCAATTTACCCAAATGGGGCCCACAATTTGGCGTTTCATCTTCTAGGGTCAAGTTTTTGGATGTTTAGGGTTTTCCATTATTTCTCAACAATAAATAGCCCTTCGAGCCTCATTGTAACATAGTTCAGAGGCATGTAGCTGCCATGTCTCTTCTCAGAGATAAACGACCATCACCCTAGCTAATTTATTTCCATTTCTATTTGTAAGCATATTTCAGTATTTTACAGTAATGAAATGAAGTATTATTTCTGTTGCATCTCTATATGTATGGTTATATCTATAATTTGTTGCATTCATGTTTAAATCCATATCAATCTAGCATATCATAATTTGGTAAAATAATTTGCGTCTCTATTCCTTTTTAAATTTTAAGCCTTTTAGGAAAATATGGATCTTGCAAAGAAATAAAAGGTTTTTCTACTAGAGGAACTGTAGAAGCCTTCTTTATTTGTTCATCCTAGGATAATATAGGAACGTATTCTTTTAGGGTGTTGAAGAATCTAGGGCAATTAGAGTTAATAATATTCTTCTTAGCATGATAACTATTTGTGAGGTTTTCTTATTAGTACAATCTTTCCTTTTTATTAGAGTGTGCATTCTTTAGTTCATCAAATAGCTACCAAAACAAAGAGACAAGAACACAAAATGTTTGGCTTTCTGTGAGGGCCAAAACCTCTCCCTCTCGGAGAGGAAAACCCACACAAAATTATTCTTATATAGATTTCAATTGACGAATACCAAGGTCATGACCCTTAACCTATGAGGGCACTCCAAGACCAAGGAACCAATCCTCTTCTTTGACTGTTGAGATCATAATCATTGTTGAACCATTACTGAGGTCTTCATCAATTAGATCTTCATATTGAGATATGTATAGGAGAGGTGCATGTAGATCCACTAATATTATGGTAGTCTCATCATGATTTTTCCTTCATTGAGATCATAACCTTTCTAACTGTGTCTTCATCAAGAATGAGAATCATACCAAGAATCCTTACTCAGAATGAGACCACGTTCTCTTGACACCTAGTTACTATTTTGCCGAGAGTACCTCACTTTAGTAACCATCTAAAATCATAGTGATACCTCTTCATCCGAGGTACTTAACTTATGCCTTGATCTGAGATTCCTGCACCTCTTGTACCCATCCGAAGTTCAGAGAAAAATATAAATTTATTGCTTTTCAATGGTGACCTTATCTGCGTATATATACTAGTTATGTCTTTGTATTTGAGCCCACATGATAGTGTGAAGTGTTGTGTCCTTTTATTGAGATGACATGACTTTCTTTATTTTACTTTATACAATTTGAGGCTGGCATGACTGCTCTCTTCGTCGTTTTTTTGCTACCTTCTTCAAGAGGATTGTGCTTGTCTTGTAGGGTTGTTCTCAGCCTTGTATACATTACATATAGGCTTAAGAAGAGCATGACATTAACTCTTTTACATCCTAAGGATCTCAATGGGAGCTACTAAATAAATAAACCTCTTTCTCATGAAACCCATGTAGCAAGGAATAATAATAAATTCATTTTGTTGTTTACAAAAACCATAATTACAATGTCATGAAGACCGAACCTAGTTACACTTTATTCAACACAAAGGAATGTTTTCTTGATCAAGATTTACATCTTTCTCAGGAATTTCATTCTATTTAGATTTTTGGATGACAGTTGTTGGTAAATTCTTTGGTAAAACCCTACTAGATCTAAGTTGAACATCATTTATACCTAATGGGGTAATCATACAAGCTTGAAAATTTTGTGCTTCAATATTATAAATAACTTGTTGATTTTTATTGTTTGAATCTGGAAGTGGTTGGGCAGGTAGTTGATTGGGTTTTTGAGGAAATGGTAATGAAAGTTAATGTTGATTTGAATTTTGAAACTGAGGAATTTTACTTGGTTGAGGAGGATAATATTGTGGTGGAAAAGAAAGATATGGTTGTTGAAACTGAGGATATTGAGGATATTTTACATAAATATTTTTCCAACCTTGAGCCCAAGATGGACTTTTAGATTGTGGGGGCCAAGTCTGCCATGGCATGGGTGTAGTCCAATTGTTATGTGGTTGTGCATATGATTGAGTATTGAAACCTTGAGTCATATTTGATTGTTGATTTTTCCATGGTCTTGTAGCATTAAAACAAATAGATTCATCTTGGCTTTCCCTAGCTTCATCTTGAAAAACAAATTTAAGACCAGACATTGAAGGGCATTCCTTTGTATTATGATTTTCAGCACATATGACACAAATTTCTATACTATCAAGGGGACATTCTCTTAGGGCATGTTTCTTTCTAAACTTAGGACAAAAAATAGATAATGAAACATTCTAATCTTTTTTATTGCTTTGTATCTTAAGGGTATCTAATTGTTCACGAAGACTCCCTAAGATATTTGTTCTGAAATTATTAAGAAAAATGCCTATTTCAGTTGTACTTACTATTCCAATTACAGATTTATTAATTCAGGACATCACAGGATCTCTTGAATTTTTGCGTGTCTTAGCTTTACCCCTAGACATATTTTTACATAAATCACATATTTCTCCAAATGAAAGTTGTGACACATCTCCCTTTCCCATTGAATTCAAAAGATAAATCCATTCATTTATGATGGATTTTAACAAAAGAGATTTTAATGTTTCATCATCCAAATTATACATCTTAACTCTTTTGAGGTTGTAAGAAAATATTTCAACTAGATCTTCAAGGCTCTCATCCTCTTTTTGCATCATCTTAAAGACTTCATCTTTGAGGTTATGGGGCATACAGTAATCCTTGTATTTTTCTAAAAACACATTTTTCATTTCATCCCATGTTCTAATTGTATGTGTTTCTAATCCCATAAACCATTTATGTTCTCCATCTTTAAGAGTTATTGGAAACAATTTCAACCTTTTAGGATCAAGTAAATAATCATAAGTTCTACATAGAACTTCAAACTCAAAAATAAATGTTTTAGGATCCTCATGTCTTAAACCATGGAAATTAGGGAGAATGGAGGGTGAGATGTTCTTCATTGTATTTGTGGTATATTCATCAAAGATGGGAAATCCATAAAGATCTAGTTCTCCCCTACCACCTATATCACCACCTCAACCTACATTTCCTCCTCTACCTCTTCCACCTCCAACTGTAAATTCACCACCATTTACATTATGCACTTGTCCTTCTCCTTCCCCTGCCATTTTAGATTCCTCAAAGCTAATATAAAGTTCTATTATAGGATTATCTAGCTCTTCTTTTGCCTCCTCTACTAATGGTATGTTAAAGTAAGGTTCTTCTTCTTCTTCTTCACTAGGCACCTCTAGTTCTTGTCCTCGAAGTTTTCTCCTATTGAAGAGAGCAAAACTAATCCGTTGGTTGGGGATGTGGGTTCGACAACTACAACTTCTATAGAAGAATTCAGTGAATCCCTGGATTGGATTTCTAATATATGCACCTCAGAAAGTCTATGTCTACCTGCCAATGATTGAATGTGAGTATGGCTGGATGGTGTGGCACTACAAGGTCTAGGTGGAGTGAGTGGTGATGTTGGAATTGAACTTCTACCTCTACTTATAAATATACCCCTAGAATCCCTTTCTCTATGCATAAATTTTTGTTTATCAATTCTCAATTTTATCAAATTAAAAACTCCTAAAATGAAATACAAGAATGGAATCCTATATACACTTCCTTGATAATGACACCAAAGTGTTTGGTAAATTAATTGTCTTTAATTTACTTCATTAAATGTCAACCATGATTCATGTACTTGTGAAGTGTATGTGCACTATATATGCTAGGATTTCTTTTGTAAATTAAGTGATCTAAGAATGAAACTAATTTTAAAGATGAATGAGTGCTTTTATACAATTTGGAGGGAATCAACACAAATTTTCTTTCATCTCGAGTCCTATCTAAGTGGAGATTTTGAAAATAAAATGCATTATCTATATTGCATAAATCCACACTTTCTAACTTTCAAAAGGAAATGATTGAAAATTGAACATGAACGAAAATGATTTAACTCAATTGCTTCTGAATTGAACTCATTCTGTACTAGTTACTAAAAATAAATCTTTAAGCTAATTGACAAATTTAAAAACCTGATAATGAAATTTAGATTGAAAAAGATAAAGTTTCTTGAAAAAGAGAATGACATTGAAATATAAAATGTGAAACTTTAACTCAAGGTTGATTACTAATGTGTGTGTTAACCTATAAAATGTACTCTATTTAGAATATCAGAAGTTAAATGTAAATGAGGAAATGACTCAGGGAAATTGAAATTGAATGCTAAAACAAATAAACAATGATATCAAAAATGCATAGCATTAGTGAACACTTTTTGGTATTTTTGGTTTATCAATACCCTGTAAAAATGACTGTAACGAAAAGAAAAGCAACAACTAAAATTTAAAAGAAATGTTAATGCTAATAATAATGCAAAACTAAAGCAAAACCTCACATCTCACAGGGGGGCCTCTCAGAGTGTAGAGTTGATTTAACAATCAAATATTCTTCACATGTGCATTTAGAAAGTAATAAGAAGTTGTATTAGGAGAAAAAAGTATCAGTTTTTCCACAAAAGGATTAAAAAATTAATAAAAATAATTGCCACTACTGTGTTCTTTGTCTCACTTAGTGTTATTTATACAAATGATAAAAATGACTGTGAAAGAGTTTTAAGCCAATAAATTGTAAGAAACTTTGACACCTACGAGATTGATAACTAAGAGTCCAATCTCTTTATGACTTGTTGTTGAAAATGTAAGTCATAGGATATTTTGTGTTTTAATAGCTAAGTGCCTCGCTTGCTTGATTCTCTACTTCCTATGTTTGACTGCAACACACAGTTTCCAACTTCAATTCAACCTTTGACTTCAAGATCTCTTATTTATATTTGCTTTCCAAGCAATGTCAGTAGGTGGTTATCCATCTGGGATCTAAATATCATCTTTTGATAGTCTTCTTTCTTCTTCTGGAATGATGCAAGCTATCTAATAATGGAGTCTACTATAGAAACATATATCAGTGGCAGAATATACAAAATTCAGTAATTGTAAGATGCTTTTGTCATAATTTCACTAAAAACAGAGAATTAAATATGGATGATTAATACCTTATAGTTATATATCTTGATGTCATTAATATTTTCAGGCTTTTGTAGAAAATTAACAGAAAGGTGAAATGTGATGACAAAAAGGATGGTCAAAAAGAGACATTTCTAGACTTCAATAGTACCATAAATAATACTTTCCTTAGCTAAAAATATACTAAGGAAATCAATTTTGTGACAAAAGATTGGGCCTCCATGGATACATGTGTGAATTGAAATAATATACCCTCATTAATGGCTTGCTTAGAATTTAACAACATGAATTAAAGACAAATTGAACAACTCACCAACCCCTTGAAAAACTTTAGAGATCAATCATCACACATTGGATGCAAGCAAGAGTGTACAAATGGATAACTTGATAGCAAGACAAAGGATTGAGAATCATATACTATATACCTATTAGAATTTTGAGAGAGTCAATCCCCTTCATTATATAATATTTATAAGCTCCATGATGGGAGGATATGTCACATTCAGTCCACTTCTATTTTTGCCTTCATTTCTCTCTTATTATATGTAACTATGAGAACCAAAGTTTAGGAAAGAATGCAATAGAGGCTTGATGCTAAGATATTATAGTGACCAACTGGTGCCCTCATTTGTATTAAATAACTATTGGATTATTTTCTACTAAGGACCAAGGCTTATTTCCATTAGTGACTGAATAAAATCCAAGCAAGTTATGATAGTTTCCTCCATTTGTTGTCTTGCTTTGTGTTGAATGAATTGATGGGTTCATGGTTTCCTTATCCATCTAATTTTCTATATTAAAAATATATATAATGATAAGGTAGTGTTTGTCCTACCTTCACTCATTTTCATGCTCTTTACATTTTTTCTTTCAAAATTGGAAGAATGATTAAGGCGTCATTTTCAGGGTGTTAATGAAACTTTATACATAATAGTCTACAGTAATTTTCTCCTTAGCCACCAATAATATATGCATTAACTTTTGAATAATTGTAAGAAGAAATCACCATTCACTTCCTTGTCTCTTACAATAAATCAATTTTAAGTTTCATAGAGAAATATCTTTATGAAGTGTTAAGGGTACCTTGTCTCTATCTTGAGAATTGTCTTGAAGGATTATAGTGGTGTATGGAGGTGCTCTTGTACATTGTGCCTTAGGATCCACATCTATGAGGGGAGAAAATTGGAGAAAATATAAGAACTAAATCCATTGTTAGGTTTTAATATAGTTAAAAATGATACTTAACATATTTCGTGAATAATTTTCACCTCATTGGAAAGAGTTTAGTGGCTCCACCATGGAATAAAGACATATTTTGATTACTACTAAATATTTTTTTCTTGTTCTGAGCATTTGTTGAAAATTTGGTATTGATCACAAGGTCATGCAAGGATAGGAAGTATTCAATTTTCAAGCTTAGGAGGGGTCACAAAGTAAACACAAGCTCAGGAGAGACAACATATTACTTCATTCATAGTGGGATCCTCATCAGATTGTTGCAATATTCAGGCACCAAATCCCAAAACACAAGCTTAAGAGGGAGAGTCGATGGTTGACATGCGACGAGACCCTTAGTGGATTAGAGTGCTCTCATAATATCAAGAGTCACCACCAAAAGGAAAAATTAGGAGGGAGAGTCAACAATTGGTAGGAGGGTAACACAAGGACTTTAGTCATTTCCCACAACCATAAATAGTCATAGACTAGCGCTTGTAGGCTGAAATCCTATTGGGCCATTGGGACATCAGTCTAGTCTAACAATGAGTTAAACCAAAACACCTTGACAACCTGTGACCCCCACACATGTGGAAAGAAGGAAGCACAATTTATGATGATTCCTTGTGGCAATGAAATGACACATATGTGGAATCCATGATGACGTGGTTGAATAATTTGACATGGCAGATTGAGGATGTGATGCATTAACACATGGTAGGTGATTTCAAAAAATTTGTGGAAAAATATACAATTGGAAAGTGACAAATGGAAGGCACATGTGAGTATATGGACATGTAAAAAACTATCATTAGTAGCAATAGATTATGTGGATGCATGTTTTTGCAAGTGATGTGGCACCTAGGTCCCTCACTAGGCTACTAGGGCATTGGGCCATCGAAACTCCAGAACAACAATGAATGAGTGTGGCTAATAGGTGATAAAACAAGGAATAATTCACAAAAGTTAATTTTTAACCTTCTACCAAACTTCCTAGTGGAAGGATGTTGTATACATCTATGTAATATAGTTGAAAATAGGTAGGAAACACATAGGAAATACTCATAGAAACTAATGGGAAACAATCCACATCGATTGAAATCTTTGTCTATCGAATCGCTTAGAGATAGGAGGTTGGTCGTTGTTTGGAAGCCTTCTCCAATGGGTGGTGATCTGACAAAGGATCAACCCAAGTTCATAACTCTTGGTTGCATGGGGTTTGGAAGATAAGAGCCTAAGGGCCTATCAACGATCATAACCCTACCTTTATAGCCTAATGATTAAGAATTAAATTAAATGGATGATCTATTTATCCACTGATGCTAAAAAGGGATAAGTCTGAATTTCTAGTGCTTGGTCATGTGAAGATGAGCAATAGAGCTTGAGTACTAAGGCCAAAAAAATTTGCAGTCTTGAGTGCCAAATATATATAAAGAATTCTTAATTGGTATATTTTTTTTTTGTGCTAGTGAGTAAAAATGGAAAACTAGAATGATGTGATAATTTGTGTAGTTCCCATGAATATCATGGTGTGTATAAATGTGGTCGAGGCAAAAAATAATGGAAGTTAATGTAGAAAAGATCAAATATATCTGGGTGAAATGTCAAATATATGAGCACAAAATTAAATCTATAGAGGGAGAGAAAAGTGCAGTGTGAAAATACAAAGAGTTGAGTGTGTAAATGAAATTGTCGTGTGTGTTCTCAAGTTGTTGTGTAATAAAAGAAGCAAAACTCCAAAGAAGATGCTGGAAAATATTACTAATCTAAGTTTGATTATGTAGAGGAATATTGAGTAGAGTTAGAAAGGGAATATTGGTTGAGAAATAAACCTACAATAAAAAACAAAGGAAGCATACATGAATTGCTAAGAAATTAAAGAAGAAAATATCAAAGAAAGGAAGCATATATGATAATTAAAATTGTGCCAATGTGATATTTTAATTAAAGGGAAGAAGATATGATTCTAAAAATATATGAAAGACGTATTGTTACACAATATTTTGTCACACCTCTTGCACTTCCCTGTGTCATACCCTGGAGTGCCAAATCTTGAAAACTATGCAGTGTAACCATCCTGATATGAAGTCCATCTCCTCCTTGAAGAACTAATGAAAACATGCCTTGAGTCTTCCTTGAAAAAATGAGCTCAAAACCCTAATTTCTGAGTTAGGCGACTATGAGACTCCATACTCATGTTGATTGTGGGTTGCACCATATTAGCCTCACACTTCCAACGTGGTTTTTACCTGGATACTCACGTTGATCCCTAAAAGGAATTTTTTCCCAAAGAGGACAAGAATCTTCATGATCTAGAGGCTTCCAGAATGGTGAGCAAGATGTTGTTCGTTGTGGACGTGGTCGGATTCTAGTAATATCACCCTTCAATCTTATCCTTATGAGATTCCTCAATGAGATGATGACCTCCCCCTATCTCTGGTGAGATCCTAACTCTTGCTCCCTACCTATATATTCATCCTCTTCCATTCCAAAATGGCTGGTCTTTGATTATTTTAACCCTTATATTGAGATAGTTCCTACATGCTATTCACTTTGGCTTGGAGAAGGAGTGTTTGGAGAGCTTGAGCTTGGACTTTGACATTCACTCAAGGAGGGCTACTAACATCAAGGCTTAGGTTGTATGCTTCCTCTTTTATTTATTAATATATGCAACCACTGGTTCACTTTCCATAAACACTTGTGTCAATGCTTCATTTATCTTAATGCTCCTTGATCTATTAAGTGGATTACATTTGAGTATGGTTCTTGCAATTTTATGCTTTTTCGTGTCTTTGGCATCTTGTGCATAAATTCAAACATTGTGAGCAACAATGACTAAGCCTGAGGAGAAAGTGGTCAAGATCTTCGACAAAGGAGTGCATTCTAGCATTAGAGTGAGGTAGTTTTCTCTCCTCTTCTCTTATTTCGATTGTAATTTAGCAAAGTGTATTGTAGATTATCTTGCTTGTTGCTAGACCCACTCATTGGGCTAGAGGAATCGTCTTTGTCCACATAGAGGCTTTACCTAGATAACAAAATGGCAACTCCACTAGGGGAGAAATAACATTCACATCCATTCCTTCGATCTGATTCTCTGATGATTTTGACCAACCATTGATTTATTGGCTTGTGTCCATCGCTGTAGGTTTATATAGTCACTAGTTTTTTCTTGAGAGTGTTGAGTCTGGTCTAATTTTTGAAACTTTTTATATTTTCCTTATTTTCCTCGTCGAGTGATTTTTCTAGTCTTACAAAAGTGTTGTCAGCACTGATTTTGAAGTAATATTCATGTTTCTCTGCCTTTCATAACTACTTTGCCTATAACAGGCACGTTGATCCCAGAGGCTAGAAGAAAATTAGGGTTTCTTCTTATTTTCAGTGGATCTCAACCTCTATGAGTGTTTTTCCAATGTGATATTGTTATGTTTATCTTGATTGTTATCTTTTAATGGTTGCATTTGTCTCTTAGATTTTGTTGATGTGTGATTGAAGTTAGGTTGTCTTCTAGGGTTTCTAGGTCTAGGTCACCCTTCACTCATCACTTGTATTTTTTTGTGAGATTAATTGCCTCCATTTAAGAGTTTTACTATGATCAAGACATAATTTTCAATTTTCTTTCAGTTCATATTCACAAAGTTGTTTTCATTAGTATTGGATCACATTTTTACTTTGAAAATTGTTTTTTCTCCATTGTCAAATATGGATTACAATGTTTTACTTTGGTGAAAATGAAGTGTGTTCTTGTGTTGATTTCATTTTTTTGAAAATAAAAGTGAAAGGATCTCTTCATTTGAGTATTTTTTAAATGATTTTTATTCGAAACCAAAAGTGAATGAAATTTTCATTTTAGTTGTTTTGAATTTCATTTTTCCTTTAATTTTGAATTAGTTTGCATTTTGGATCAAAGTGAAAGAAAAAAAAATTAGTGCATATTAGTGAAAGAAAGTGATTTTGTTTCTCATAAGATTGAATTTTTGCATTGCATTTGTTAGTGAAAGTGAAAGAGTAGTTTTCATTTTTACATATTGCATTCATATGATTTGATGGATTTTGCTTGATTGATGCATTGTTTGGTTGTCTTTCTTCCCTCATTAGTTTAGCCTTCATCGAATGAAAATATTTCATTTTTCTCATTTAGTTGCATCATAGGAATTCAGGTGACATCATTGAGCCATAAAATTGAAACCTAATTCAAGATAAACTTAAAATTTACCTCAATTAACCTAAGGAGAATTTGTAACCTAATGAAAATATCTAAAGGTCTAGGATAGAGATATGTTATGGCATCTTTAAACATAGTAGTTGTTGTTAACTGCATGCATTGTATCTTGAAGGTGAAATCTTGTTCTAGTACGGAAGTATATCGAAGTTTCTCCAGTACTTTTGTATATAGGAGGCACTTCAGTATGGAAAGTATATGGGAATTCTCTCATCAAATGGTTATGCATTAGACATGACTAACACAAACTTGTGCTCCCCCTACCATCGAGTATATATTGGGAGACCCCACTAGGTTGTTATCTTTTAGCCACAGGTAATTGAGTCAGCCACCTTGTAGACATGATACACCAAACACAACATTTGGGGAGATCGGTCATCATACATTAATTCCTTGGTTTCGACTAAAGTGTATATAACGGTTCAAGGGTACTTGGTAAAACCTCTTGCCTAGTATAACCCTTTTTAATTTATTTGTTGTTTCAAGTTATAAAATTAACTGCCAATGATAATATTTCAAACCCACGCAGTTGCTTCTTGAACTCACATTGAGTAATACCTTGTAATTTTAATTTTTAAAATCCCTCAATGAAATCATCTCTTATCCTTCTTCTCTTTAGAGAAATTCATCATGGTTGAACCGTTGTGTTTGCCTCACAGTTCCCATGCATCATCTGATACTGAAGGGTCATCATAAGGAGTGTGTCCTGAAATTTCATAATCACTTGAAGTTGAAGGATTTGAACTTGGAATTGTCCCAAGTATCCAACCCCTTGCTTCTCATCCCTCACCTAGAGACTCATCGTTGTCTCAGGAGTCTGATCTAGGAACTCCTGAGAGTCCATATAGGTTTGTTTTATATCCTTCGAATCTGGTTTTTGATCCATTGGTGATATCTCCTCAATGACCATATAGTCCATATGATACTCTTGGTGTACCTTTGGAGTTATCTCCATCATCTCAGATTCCTCCTCGCCAACTGTTTCCACCCATGGCTTCAGAAGGTGAGTTTCCAACCTCTCCTCAAGGTCCTCTAGAAGTCTCAAGTACTAACATTCCTAGTGTTGATAATGATTCTGAATACAACCTTAGCTCAAATATCTTTAGGAAATCCCAGTGCTTCTTCGTTATACCAAAATCCAATTTTGTCATCGAATGTTATTCTTATTTCTGGTCTGTTTATTTGTAATATGACCTCTCATGTCCCTGTGAAAACTATCATTACTTCATTTCCGATTCAATTGACTATTTCGATGCAACCCTTACCTCCGTTCCAACATTTAATCCTGGTGCAACTAACAGTTATGTTTATATGTCTGTAAGTTCCTCAATTCCCCCATAAAGTGGAAAAAATGTGCCACCACCTCATCTGCAGCATGGGAGGAAAAATCCAAATATCCCTCTTGTCTCAAGTGGAACCCATGTGAGTGGATCACAACCTCACATGGTTGGAGTGAGTCAACCTATTAGTGGCATTCCTAATCTTTCTCAATCATCTATTTAAGATAGAGCAGTAATGTATAGTATCAATAGCCTTATTCAACTTAGATAATGCTCCAGCAGTCTTATGTTCCATATGGTTCACAAGAACTTCAAAATACACCTTATATTCCTTAAGTAGGTCCTCATATGTAACCTGGTCAAAATCCTATTCCTGGTGCATATGGTCAACTCCCAATTAGAACTTATCAGTACCAACAAGGAATTACTCAAGGAACTATTCAACAACAACCTTTACAACAGCAAGGGCAACATTTGCAGTAGTTACAACAACATCCGAAAATGAAGTTTGTCCAACAACTGAATCAACCCTTGTATCCGCAAGGTCAACCATTGCAACAACAAGGTCAACCCTTGCAGCAACAAACCCAATCTCTATATCAACAACGTCAAACCTTCAAGCCACAAGGCCAACCCCTGCAGCAGCAGGGCTAATAGCTTTATCACTAGGGTCAGCAATTGTAGCAACCTTACAATCCATATTCCACACATAATGTTTATCCACCTTATGGTTCTCAATGGCCTATGGCAGGTCAATATCATCCCTATCCTGGACATAACCCACCTTTGTGGGGGCAGAATCCACCTTATGGTCAGGATATCCCTCATTGGGGGAAAAATCAGGCCCCTTATGGTCAAAATCCTCCACTTTGGGGACACAACCCTTACCAACAAGGATGGAATCAAAAAATTGGGCCTTATCAAAGGCCTTACATGCCTTTCAACCCACAATTGTCATTTCTTGCAACACTGGAAGTTCCCACTAAGATTCCTAGCGTTTCCAAAAATTCGAAGGAAAAGCTAAGGAAGACCCCCAGTCCCATGTGATGACATATCACTTATGGTTTTCTTCCAATTCCTTTGTTGACAACTTTGATCATCTTTGTATCTTTCAATGAACCTTAATGGGTGCTGCCACAAAATGGTACATCGAGTTACCTCGAGGTACCTATCCAAAATTCAATTATCTGGCCATAGCCTTCCTCGCTCACTTCTAGATACCATTTCGTTATGAAACTAATACCCACTTTCTTACATATTTGAAATAGGATACTGGCATCCAAATCTCCAATCGCATCCACGAATGGAGACAATGGTGTCACCTCATTAATTTTGGAATACTTGATGAGTTGTTAACCAAATGGTTTACCAAATCATTCGTCAACAAATTCGCTGCAGACATAGCAATGGGAGGTTGTGTTATTGAATATAAAGCCATTTCTTGTGGGTTTATTCCCAATCTGGCACGTTATATGAGATGTTTCTCGATACTTTGTCAGGTAAATTTACCAAGTAAAATAACATAGATGTTTTACTTGTCAATCTGAGTTTGTAGACTTGGAAGCACGTCCAAAGTATATGAATTTCAAGTAAAGTCAATTTCAGAAGGCAAGGATCAAAGATTAAAGGAAATGCATATTACAAATAAGTTCTAAGTTTAAAGAAACCAAAAGGTCTTTGATTCAAGATGTAGTAAGTGAAGGAAGAGGCTCCTAACTTAGGAGGTCTTGGTTGTCCTTCCCCACAATATTGTCCTCAAGAAGAGAAACTAAAGAGAAATAGTTTGTGATGTTTAGAAAGAAAGAGAAGAGGATCCTAACTTAGGAGGTCATGGTTGTCCTTCCTCACAGTTCTACTCCAACAACATGACCATTGCATCAAATCATAAACTGGAATTCAAGAAACAATGCAAGAAATGCAAAAGGATGATTTTTAGTTGTGGTTCATAATTTGATAGAAAGAGAATTTAACTTAAATCCTTAGTTGTCCTTTCATATGCAAATTATATTTTAAATCAAAATCATCCAAAACTCATACAAAAATCATAACACATTTAAGTAATTGAATCATAAAACTGAAACAAGAAATATTGAATCAAAACTACCCTAATTTATACAAAATTTAACCAAAGTGTACTTAGCTTGGTATGGGGGCCATCCAACCCTGCCTTGTACACATGTAGAAATCTTCATCTATAACTAACTTAAAAATCATCCACAACATGAATACAAAATAGAATAGTAGAAATTATTCTTCAAACTATCTCAAAAGTCTCTAATAATCTTAATACAAAATTCCATTTTTACGCCCTTTTGAATGGTCCATAAACTTTGTTTAAATAAGAAAATCACAAACAAACTTTGTTATAATGGCTCTAACAACATTATAATCCTAATCCATCCATATAGGTTGAGATCATCAAGTCTAGCTCACAAAATCAGGAAAAATCCCACAAAATAATAAATGTACCCCTTTTTACTAGGGATTCCTGAATGACAGGTCAAGTTTGATCACGTTGACAAAGCTTGTTTTTTGCCTATTTTGACTAAACCAATAGGTGTTTATTCATCTGTGATTCCAAATATTTCAAAATATGCACTCAGATTTCACCCAGGTATCCTACACATATGACTTCAATGGAGCTATTACGAGAATTTTTAATGCAGCCCAAATTTACTCTTAAAACCCAATTTTTACAAAAAAAAATCCAAAAATTGAAAAACTTAATTTAGTTACATGAATATGCAAAATAGGACTAAAATGAGGCATATATTGGTGAAATAGGATGGAATATGGTGGTAAATAAATGGACCTAGGATAGGCAAAGATGACCAAAATTGAGGGCCAACATCTCCCCCTTGTTGATTCTCAAGCATGTCCTCATCCTTGTCTTTGTCTCATTGATCTTCTGCCTCTGCATCCTGACCTCCCTATTGTTCTGCCTATGGATTTTCCTCTTGATGTAGAAGCTTTTGCTTGTGCTGCTTGAAGAAATATAATAACACTCTCCATTTCTTCCTCTGTCAATTTAATTGGATCCGTTCTTTATTTTCCTACTCAAAGGATCTTGAATTTGAGCACATCCAAGGATTAACTGAACTCTTTTTTCCATGTGAATCATGTCCATTACCATACTTTTGGAGACGTGCCTCAAATATTCCTTTGATTTTGAAAGAAGGTATTAATTTCCTTTATATGAACCCTATTAGTGTCCTTACACATCCCATACCTTTGTATCAACCAAACTATAATTTCCATTTCTTAATGCCCAATAACCAAAACCATTCTTCTTGTCCAATTTATGACATTAATAGGACATGAATATTATTTCCCAAAATATTTCCAAAGAAATGGTCATTCTATTCTAGCAAAGTCGGTGAAGTTGAAGTATTTGCACATGAAGTTGCAACAAACATTTTCCAAGTAACGGTAAAATTTATTAACCGTTTTCTCATAAACTGCAAACTGGGTTTCTTTGAAATTTTGCAAAAATATTTCTACCACTCTATTTCTTCTCTTCACCAAAAATTGGAAATACACTCATCAGATATTTTGAGAACAAGACAAATTGGATGTACATGACATTGCATAATTTATTCAAACCTACAAATGGGTTTAACTTGAATTTTACTGTATCTATTGATCTCACAATGATGCATCCCGCTGCTAAATTCATGATAATTTGATGCACAAAATTCAAGAAAAATGGGAAATGGCTGTAGTTGATGATGGTTGATTTCTGGAAAAAAGAAAGTTCTTTTGGCTTGACTTTTTCTAGGTTTATTCATCGTATATCAATGCATATCCCTCAAATTTTTGTATCAAATGGATATATGGTTTAAAAGTAAGCAACTATTTTTTAAAATGCAACTATTTGGTTACCAAGACTCTGCAATATATTCTCAAAAATTATGAACTAGAATGTAGATTTGCTGGACTGATATGTAAATTTCGACCAACGTTGAATACCCATGAGGACGAGGAGAAATTCCTGAGTTGAAGTATCAAATTTTAGGGCTAAGATACTACCTTTGTCATTGTTGTATAAGATGGGGAGAAGCCATTGACTCTTGAATGCCCACAAAGATGAAAAAAAAAATTGTTTCTATAATATCAAATTTCCACTTTGTAACTGCTTGTCTATTCACAAAGATAAGGCTCTATTTTTAAAATCGATTTCACAGTCTTTTGCTTGCAATTTGAAATATTTTTGAGATTGAACCTCTATCTTTTTTGCTGATGTGGAGAGAAGGCTTTGTTCAATGCCTTGAAAATTATTTTTTGGAAAATACCCTGTATCTTCAATACCTTAGAAATCATTTTTTTAAAATAATCTTCCTCAGAAATCAAATTTTTAAATAATCTTCCTTAGAATTCATTTTTTTCTTTAAATAATCTTCCTCGGAAATAAAAAATACCTTGTATCTTCAATACCTCAGAAATCATTTTTTTTAAATAATCTTCCTTAGCAATAGAAAATACCTTATATCTTCAATACCTCATAAATCAAAATTTTAAATAATATTTCTCAAAATTCAGTTTCTAGAAAAATATCTTCTCAGAAATCGATTTTTTAATACTCTTTCTCAGAAATTGAAATCTGGAGATGGAGAAATCGAATACTTGAGAATGCTAAAATTAACCACTGCATGGACTCATTCATTCGCTACCTACTTAGAAGTCAATTTTTAGACGGAAATCAATTTTCTAGGTGCTTCTACAATAACTCCCATGCATTTCAGACTTTAGTGGACTTATTTCACACACTTGTAGCTTGAACACAGATCTTTGATGCCACTACACAGTTGAAACTCAGGATACCACTAAGGTTTTCCTAGATCAGAGTATATCACATTGTCAGCGAGGTTTTACACTGCTAATTATTTAAATTCAAATCTCAAAGTTTCGATATCATAAGAAAATCGAACTAATTGCATTTCATTTCTATTTAAACTCAACTTGTTGTCTCTGCGAAATTTATGGGATTTGGATGGAGATTTTAGCGTTTTAGTTGGCAGGATTATCCATCTCCAGCAATGAAATCAAATTTTATTTACCATACATAATCCATCTCCAGTAATGAAATCAATTCCTCTTTGCCGCAACAGTCTATCTCCAACGCTGAAATTGATTTTTTCTTTACTACAATAGTCTATCTACAAAAATGAAATCGATTTATGGAAACACACATATATCTCTCAGTTATAAGACTGAATTCACTCACCAAATCATAATTTGTTCATAATTTTTTTTAGAGCCCATTTCTCCCATTATCTACACTATCACTTGGAGTTTCAAACTTAAGTTTAGGTTGACAATTTCTCTTAAAACTCGGAGTTATTATCTATGTTGACAATTTTTTTTTTAAAACTTAACTAAATTTTACTCCTAACCAAACTCAAACACTAATATTTCATGTGATTCAGAGGATTTGTATCTCATAGATTGATTTTAGAGTTCTGGTTAATGTAACTCTTCATTTTTCACGGAACTGTTCATTGATTCACCTTGATTTAAAATGATTTCATCTTGGCTGCATTTATAAAATCAATTTTACTTTTAGGTTTTGAATCTTCCTACCTGAGTTTTGTAGCGATGTGTTTCTCCTTCATTTATGCTTCTACTTCTTAGCTGTATCACTGGCTTCCTTCTACCTTTTCTCTGAACCTTCTTTGCCTCCCTGAGCTTCTGCGTTGGTGAAATGGTGCTCTTGAAAAATGTTTTGACTGTGTTGTGGTGCTTCTAGGTGCAATTGCGTTTGAATTTTCTATAGGTGCAACTACATTGAATTTTCTTTGATTGGACAACATTGACACCTGTCTATTCCCCTTTGGTCGATTTTGATGGCCACTTCTCATCGATTTTCAAAAATTGATTTTCGTTATACTCCTTTATAAAAATCAATTTTTTTTGTAACTACATTTGGTATATAAGTACCATATGTCTTATACATTTATTTATTTCTTTTTATAATTGATTTTTATAACCATGGGTATTTGTAAAGGACTCAATTCCCTTTGTATGAAGTTTTTTTTTTTTTATTCCATTTGTATGATTTGTTTTTTACAAATTTCATTATGATTGCATATACCCTCTAGTTTATTGAATGAGTTTTTGTTTTTTTTAATGCTAAAATGAGCTTTTTTGTTATGAAGAATTTGGTTTCTATAGAACTAATTCCCTAGATAGTAGCTATATCTAGAACAATAGTTTAAAGCACTTTAACCTTTCTGTTAGGCCCCTATACTACTAGTGTAACCCCTTATTTTTATTAGTACAACCCACTTATTATATTGATGTGCCCACGTAGTGCCCATATTGTTACTATTGTGCCCCATAGAAGCCCACTATTGTTATTATTGTGCCCTTACATTATTATTGTTATGTCGGCTCTAATTATGTTTATGACCCCTTAGACTCCTATATATAGAAAGGAGGTCTTTTCATTTGTATCATCCAAGAATTATTCATTTATGTAATGTAAAGGAGGTTGCCCCCTCGAAGAGGCTGAATTCTAAGGCGTTGCTCTATCTTTTCTACTTTTTTCTTGAGCTGGTTTCATAACATTTGGTATCAGAGCTTTGGATTCTAGGGTTTCGCTGCTCCAAACAGGTCACCGTGGTATTTTCGCTATAACATTGTTTCTGCAACGTTTCAGAAGCTAAAACAAAAACCCATTTGAGAAGACATTGCACTAAATCTCAGGTCCAAATTTTAGAGTTTTTCGCGCTATATTTTCGGAGATATGAACTGAGGAAGTTGGTCCTTTTGCAGAATCCGGAATTACATTCAAAACAGGTGACCTGGGGAAAATCGTCATAACGTTTTCTCTAAGCATTGGATTGAAATTTCATAAGAAGGTGTAGAAAGAGGATAGACTCTAGTTTCTTCTATATATTTTTCAAATCTAAAGGTCAAAACAGTGACTCTTGGCACGTCATACAAGTTCGCTCTACTGAACTAGTCTATAATCAGGTCACCGTGGGAGATTTTGCATAACTCTTCCTTGGAGAATCCAATTTGGATCCGACTGGTGGCATTGGAAAGAGGACATATAGGGCTACTACAAGTCGCAATTTTAGAACTTAAAGATTCAAAAGTACAGAGTTACAGTTGTTTCAAGATCGAGCTCCTAAAATCAAGAAAAAGCAAGATGAGGAAGTTTGATGGCAAGGATCCGGTAAATTGGATACTTCAAATGGAGCAATATTTTGATCTACATGGTGTACCACTGTTACAAAAGGTATGTATTGCATCTTCATATTTAGAACCGGATCAATTTTTATGTATGAAGGGCTTTGTTCTCGTAAACAACTTGTTATGTGGTCAATTTTCACGGAGGAAATGATAGCACATTATGAGGATACAAAGAGCAACACCTTCTTTAGAGCAACACCACAACAATTGGAAAGAGAAAAAGGGCTTTGTGACATATGGAAAGAAAAATTATGGAAACCAAGAAGCATACACCTCACAACTATAAATATGGAAGTGTTGTTTCTCCTAGCCTTCCACAACCTACAACGGTTACACCACAACAATTGGAAGAAAAAAGAGAAAAAGGGCTCTGTTACAATTGTGATAGCAAATGCACTAAAGGTCATAAGTGTGCTGAAAAGAAATTATTTTGCATAGAATATGAAGAGGAGGAAGAAAAGGATCAAGAAACATAAAAAGAAGAGGATATACGCCAGGACCCCACCCCAGAGAAAGAAGAAATGAATTAGACCATATCTTGTAAGGCATTGACAAGAATTACCACTCCTCAAACTATCAAGATAGAAGGCCATATCAAGAAGAAAAATGTTCAAGAAGTGAAAGATCACATTGAGCATCAAGAAATGAATCCAACCATATCTTGTAAGGGATTGGAAGAAATTACCACTCCTCAAACCCTAGAGATAGAAGGACATATCAAGAAGAAAAAGGTTCAAGCAATGAAAGATCACATCGAGAATCAACAACAAGTTCTCCAACTTTTAAAGGATAACACCACTTTGATGCAAAATCAAATGAGACAATAGGTAGATCAACATCATAGTGAAAAATGTTTTGATATAGGTGATTGGGTATTTTTACTACTACATATAAAGAAAGCTATTTATGAGAAGGAATGTTGGCAATACTACATGCACTTAAAAAATGGTGACCTTACCAAATGGGAAGACTCTTCAAGGATGAGGATGTGGAAGCATTTTTTTGTGCTATTTCTATTATCCAACCAGATTGGATAAACAAAGAAAGGGATGAATGGAAGAAGGACGAAGAAGTATGCCCACTTATTCAAAAGTTGCAAATGATCCCAATTCAAACAATACTGCCAGAAATTGAAGAGGAAGGAGAAATCAGATTGGAACCTGGAGCAGCGATAGAAACAAGAACCCAAGCGCTATGAAATCGATCAATTTCAAAGTATCTCATCAAGTGGAAGAACTTACCCACTGAAGACTCCACATGGGAGGACAAGAATTTTATACAGAAGCATCAAGAACTACTTAAGCATTGAGGACAATGCTTTTTGAAGGAGAGGGGCATGTTAGGCCCCTATACTACTAGTGTAACCCCTTATTGTTATTAGTACAACCGACTTATTATATTAATGTACCCATGTAGTTCCCATGCTGTTACTATTGTGCCCCATAGAAGCCCACTATTGTTATTATTGTGCCCTTACATTATTATTGTTATGTCAGCTTTGATTATGTTATGACCCCTTAGACTCCTATATATAGAAAGGAGGTCTTTTCATTTGTATCATCCAAGAATTTTTCATTTATGTAATGTAAAGGAGTTTTCCCCCTCGAAGAGGCTGAATTCTAAGGTGTTGATGTATCTTTTCTATCTTTTCTTGAGCTGGTTTCATAACATTTGGTACCAGAGCTTTGGATTCTAGGGTTTCGCTCCTCCAAATAGGTCATCGTGGCATTTTCACTATAACTTTTTTATGCAACATTTCAGAAGTTGAAACAAAAATACATCTGAGAAGACATCACACTAAATCTTGGGTCCGAATTTCAGAGCATTTTACACTATATTTGTAGAGATATGATCTCAGGAAGTTGGTCCTTTTGCAGAATCTTGAATTACATTCAAAACAGGTGACCTGGGGAAACGCGTCATAACTTTCTCTCTGTGCATGAGATTGAAATTTCGTAAGAAGGTACAGAAAGAGGACGGACTGTAGTTTCTTTTATATATTTTGTAGAGCCAAAGGTCAAAACAAGGACATGTGGCACGTCGTACAAGTTCACTCTACTGAATTAGTCTATAATCAGGTCACTATGGGAGATTTGGCATAACTCTTCATTCGAGAAACCAATTGGGGTCAGACTGGTGGCATTAGAAAGAGGAAATAGAGGGCTACTGTAGGTCACAATTTTAGAACTTAAAGATCTGAAAGTACAGAGTTACATTCGTTTCAAGATCCAACTCCTAAAATCAAGAAAAAACAAGATGAGGAAGTTTGATGGGAAGGATCTGGTAAATTGGATACTTCAGATGGAGCAATATTTTGAACTACACGGTGAACCACTATTACAAAAGGTATGTATTGCATCTTCATATTTAGAACCAGATCACTTTTTATGGTATAAAGGGATTTTTTCTCGTAAACGACTTGTTATGTGGTCAATTCTCACAGAGGAAAGGATAGCACATTATGAGGATACAAAGAGCAACACCACAACAATTGGAAAGAGTAAAAGGGCATTGTGACATACTAGAAAGTAAAATTATGGCAACAATGAATTCTACCCCTCATAGTTATGAATATGGAAGTGTTTTTTCTCCTAGCCTTCCACGACCTACAAGGGTTACACCACAACAATTGGAAGAAAAAAGAGAAAAAGGGCTTTGTTACAATTGTGATAGCAAATGCACTAAAGGTCATAACTGTGTTGAGAAGAAATTATTTTACATAGAGTATGAAGAGGAGGAAGAAAAGGATCAAGAAACATCAAAAGAAGAGGATATACACCAGGATCCAACTCCAGAGATAGAGGAAAGGAATTAGACCATATCTTGTAAAGCATTGGCAGTAATTACCACTCCTCAAACTATCGCGATAGAAGGACATATCAAGAAGAAAAATGTTCAAGAAGTGAAAGATCACATCAAGCATCAAGAAATGAATTTGACCATATCTTGTAAAGGATTAGAAGAAATTATCACTCCTCAAACTCTAAAGATAGAAGGACATATCAAGAAGAAAAAGGTTCAAGTGGTGAAATATCACATCGTGCATCACCAACAAGTTCTCCAACTTTTAAAGGACAATGCCACTTTGGTGCAAAATCGAACGAAACAATAGGTAGATCAACATCGTAGTGAGAAATGTTTTGATGTAGGTGATTGGGTATTTTTACTGCTACATCTCAAGCAAGCTATTTGTGAGAAGGAAATGTTGGCAATACTACATGCACTTAAAAAATGGTGATCTTACCGAATGGGAAGACACTTCGAGGTAAAAATGGATCATGATAGTCTTAAATAACTTTTAGAACAACTATTAACTTTAGAAGAACAGAAAAAAGGTGTCACAAATATGTTGGGTTATGACTTTGACATCATCTATAGAAAATGGAAGCAAAATTTTGTTGCAGATGCACTCTCAAGAAAGGATGAGGATGTGGAAGCATTGTATTATGTTATTTATTTTATCTAACCAGATTGGATAAACGAAGAAGGATGAAGAAGTATGGCCACTTATTCAAAAGTTGCAAAAGATCCCAATTCAAACAATATTGCGAGAAATTGAAGAGGAAGGAAAAATCATATTGGAACCTGGTGCAGTCACAGAAACAATAACCCAACAACTACGAAATCAATCAATTTCAGAGTATCTTATCAAGTGGAAGAACTTACCCGCTGAAGATTCCACATTGGAGGACAAGAAGTTTATACAAAAGCATCAAGAACTACTCAAGTGTTGAGGACAACACTTTTTGAAGGAGAGGGGCATGTTAGGCGCCTATACTACTAATGTAACCCCTTATTATTACGAGTACAACCCCTTATTATATTGATGTACCCATGTACTGCCCATATTGTTACTATTGTGCCCATAGAAGCCCACTATTGTTATTGTTGTGACCTTACATTATTATTGTTATGGTAGGCTCTGATTATATAATGACCCCTTAGACTCCTATATTATAGAAAGGAGGTGTTTTCATTTGTTATCAACCAAGAATTGTTCATTTATGTAATGTAAAGGAGGTTGCCCCCTCGAAGAGGCTGAATTCTAAGGCGTTGATATATCTTTTCTATCTTTTCTTGAGCTGGTTTCATAACATACTGATGGTTGTAAAGGAAAAGAAACCTGATAAAACCAATGTATTTGAGGGTTGTAATGCTAAACAACAAGTTGATTTAGAAAAGGTTGTTTCATAGTATGATATCTTGTTTCAAGAACCTAAAGGTCTGCCACCCAAAAAGGAAATAGTCCATGATATTGTTTTGCAGCAAGATGCTCCATTGCCTAAAATTGGATTGTACAGGTTGTCCACTTTAGAGAACGTAGAAATCAAGAAGCAAGTGCAGGAGTTGCTCGAGAATGGGTTCATCAGTCCTAGCACATCACCATGTCGGTCACCAATTGGTTTGGTGAGAAAGAAAGATGGCCCGTGGAGAATGTGCATTGATTAACGAGCACTGAATAAGATAACGATAAAAATCATTATCCCCTTCCTCACATAGATGATCTTTTAGATCAATTGAAAGAAGTTGTTTATTTCTCGAAGCTAGACTTGCATAGTGGATGCCACCAGGTCAGAGTTGTAGAACGAGATGTATGGAAGATTGCTTTCAAAACAAAGTAGGGATTGTATGAGTGACTAGTTATGCCTTTTGGCTTAACTAATGCTCCTGCTACTTTCATGAGATTAATCAGTGATGTACTCAAACCTTTTCTTGACGATTTTGTTATTGCATATCTGGATGACATTCTGATATTTATCAAAACATGGAAAGAACACTTAAAGAATGTTAAGCAGACACTAGATGTTTTCAAAAGAGAAAAAATTTATGTTTGATTTGTTTATTAAAAATTATCGAGTGAGAGAGACACAAAAATAAAGGGGAATGATTATTAAACTATTAAGTTAAATCTGTCAAATTCACAAGACATTAAGTAGAGTTGATTAAGAATGAGTAGCAGTATCAAATAGTAACAATGAGAATAAAGAGAAGTAGTGCAAAATATGATAAGTGAGATTAAAAAGGAGCATCGTTAAATACAAGAAAATGTACAACATTTGAAATACTAGGTGGTCAATGTAACAAATATTTGTTTCCTTAATAGTTTAGGGTACTGGTGTCTCATTTAGGTATTGGCCTGAAAAGGAACAATAGGACAAACCTTATGTGGAAAGGGAGTTGGTGCTTCCAACCCATTGTAGCTTTCCAAAATGGGAGAAGTTAGAGCCTCTCATAGATTCTTGTCTCCAAATATTGTTGTGAAAAGGATTGTGTAGTTGCATTTATATCGCAAAAATTAGTGGTTTTCTCCCTTTATGAGATTCCACTTAGATCAATTTCTACATGCCTTTATTTTCTATTTTTCTATTAATTTCGTAGTTAAATGCTAAATACCTATAAAATAAAATAAAAAATATGTTAAAATTCTTCATTGATTAAAATCATAAATACCGATTCACCCCTCTCAATATATACGGTTTCCAATATAGATAATAGTATTTACCTAGTTTTCAACCTAGAGAATATTGAGAGACTTTTTAGAGCATCTTCATATCATAAATAAGTTTGGAAGGAACGAAAATTTCAGAAGATCTTCTATCCACTTGCCAAGGATGTTCCCTAAAGTCTTTCCTTTCTCTCCCATGATGCTTTTATGATTTATCCAAGCTTAGCATCTTTCTCCATCTAATCAACTTAATGTATTTTTCTCTCCCAGCCTTTAAGCTTATCTATAATTTCGTCTATAATTATTATGAGGAAAGAATATTCCAATGTCATTTTTCTAATGAGGTATTTTTTTATACTTCTTTGGGAAGAATCTCATTTTCTAGGTGTCTCATTCACAATACTTATATTCCATTAACTTAATAAAATGTTCATTTACATACCTATTTTGATATTTTTCATGGCTTTTCCTCCACTCTCTATGTCATAATTCAATCTAGCCAAGACAAGATTACAACAATGGAGGGTTATTATAGGAT
This sequence comes from Pinus taeda, assembly GCA_000404065.3. Lineage (NCBI taxonomy): Eukaryota > Viridiplantae > Streptophyta > Pinopsida > Pinales > Pinaceae > Pinus > Pinus taeda. Next base: position 29,953 of record APFE030245381.1, read on the forward strand.
CATAAGGTGTACAAGTTGAAGAAAGCCTTCTATGTCTTGAAACACGCTCCTCGAGCTTGGTAGAGTCACATTGATACTTATCTCATCAAAAGTGGTTTTTGCAGAAGAAACCATGAGGAAACTTTGTATACAAAACTGAGGAATGTAAAATTCTCATTGTGTTCCTTTAGGTTGATGATATTTTTTATACATGCAGTATGATGTTATAAGAATTCAAAGAAACAATGCAAACATAGTTTGATATGACTAATGTAGGGCTCATGAAATACTTCTTAGGCATTGAAATTAAGCACTATCCTAATGGAATTCTTTTATGTCAACAAAAATGTGCCACTGACGTCCTCTAAAATTTTGGAATGACCAATTAAAAACCATCTGATACTTCAATTTCATATGCACCAAGCTGAGCAAACAAGATGTATCAACACCAATCAATTCTACATTGTCTAAAAAGTATAGTTGGTAGTCTGTTGTATCTCACTTCAACTAAAAGTGGTATCTTGTTTGTAGCTAGTTTTGTCACCAATCTTATGCTATCAATAAATATTTCTCATTGAAAGGTCAGAAAAATTATCTTAAGATATGTTGTAGGAATAGCTAACTATGGCTTGTTCTACGAAGATTCAGAAAATTGCTCACTTTCAAATTATACAAGCAACCATTATGAAGGTAATTTAGATAATCAAAAAAGCTCCTTAGGGTATGTTTCTCACTTTTTGAAACCAATCTCATCATATGGGCATCTAAAAAACGAGCCATCATTTCAATATCATTTGCAGAGGCAGAGTATGTAGATACCACTTGAACAACTTATCAAGCAGTGTAGCTAAGAAAAATTTGGAGGATCTTCCAAATGTTGAAAAGGGGTCAACTCCTATTTACTGTGATAATAATTTTGCAATTTCTTTACAAAAAAAAACATGTCTTTAATAAAAGTATCAATCACATTCACAAATGTTTTCATTTCATTTGTGAGCTTACTAATGATGAATATATCTTACCTTCTTTTTATGGTTCAAGAGATCGCATTGCAAATATTTTTAGAAATCCATTGGGAAAAAATGTCTTTTAATTTCAAAGAGAGAAATTGGGCATTGTAAGTACCAATAATTGTAATAATTGATATTAGGAATGGGCATTGAGATAATTAGTCTCGCTGTCTACTAAATGTCATATAAGGTTTTGTTTTAGTTGAGTTTAGTTGGAACTTTCTGAAATCATTTATTGTTGTTTGTTTCCTAGTATCCTATGTATATTTATATAAGTAATTTTTGAATGATAAGAATAGCTACCGACTTCATTCTAGTTTCATTTCATTCTCTATGTATTATTTAATTTACATTCTTTCTCATAGACAACAATTTAAACACATAATGAGAGGAGGAAGAGTGTGGGTTTGTTGATATGGGAGGAGAGTGTCAATTCAGTGAGACATTAGATGTGGATATGATTTTTTTTTTTCCATCTATTTTACATGGGTATGCCTCTCACTTGTGTTGAAATTATTTTGTTTAAATATATTTACCTTTTATGTTTCTCTCTTGGCCGCCTGTATAGTATAATTGTTACATAATTTCTACTACCGAAATGTTCTCCATTGCAACCATATTAGTCATCCATGGAACGACTATTCTGTTTCCACCATCATGGCAGTAATACTAGCTATGCCTTCCCCAAGATTTCCAAGTCAGTTTCTTTCATTTCTATTTTTTAAATAAGTTAATTTGAAAGGTCCTAGTGTTGAATGTGAGTATCTAATCCTCAACATGTACGACCAATATATCTATTTATGAGGTTATTTGGTTTCGTTTAGAATCATTCCCGAGTTCATTAAAGATAGGGGTTATCTTTTAATAATTTAGCATTAGTTCATTACCCATAGGTAATCTTCTGTTATGATTATGGCTTTTTGCATTGGTTGACTTATCCTTTTCTCTCTATTGTTCCTTGATTTTTTTAAGTAGAAACTATCCCTTTAACTATACAACATTCTCTTATATTAAAATTGATGATTTACATTCCGGTGTGTATGAAAATCGTTATTCAGATTTGAAGTTGTGGCCTAACTCACAACAATCAAATAATTTAATTAATTTCTCCAAAATCTGGACACTCATATCTTTTGTCAAGTACCCCCGTTATTTTTCCTTGCCTTTTTTTTTCCTATTCATTTAACGGTGAGTCTCTTTTTTGTTGCTATTCCTACAGGTGTTGAAATAGTATAACGAGTGACTTATTTATCCTGCTCACCCATATAATTGTCTTCTCCTTCGCTGGAATGTTTCACCTTGTTTCAGGTATGTTCGACGTTTTATTCCAGGATCAGGTTATAAAACTTCCTCGACTGGGGTCTAGAACTAGTTTAAATGCTACTACTATATGACTAGAATTATTCTTATGTTCTAATTACAACATTCCGCTACTACACTTTTTCAAATGACGATTGTAACTCTTATTTTCAGAGTTTACCCCCTCGAGTGTTTGGTTTATTTTCTCATGTAAATCAAACATATTATTAGTATATGTCAAATGACGATTGTAATTCTTATTTTCAGAGTTTACCCCCTCGAGTGTTTGGTTTATTTTCTCATGTAATATCAAACATATTATTAGTATATGTTAGATCTCCTCTTTGCTAATACCAAATCTATGGACAAAATCTATGGACAAATCTGGATAACAAGATATTAATTTGGGAGATACTATTTTGGTGTAAACATTAGTTGCATTCTATATATATTCAATTAATATTTCCTGTTTATTCCAATATTAATGTGTGAAATTTTCTCTCATGATTAAAATAAAATCATTTCCCCAGATGGTTTTTATACACTCCTTTATTAAAACTAAAAGGTGTAGCTATGTATCTTATATTTCTACTTTGATTACCCTCCTGCACATTGATAGTGTTCACTATAACATGTGGAGCACTTCATATCTACCCTCTAACACATTTTTGTGAAGTATTACTTACTATTTAGGTTGTTAATTCATCTAAAAAATTTAAATTGTTTCCTATCAACCCACAATTGTACGAATTATAGTTTTCTAGTATCAATTGACTATTACCTAAAATTGACACTTCTTACATTATTCTTAATAGGTGGTTAATTTCTTATCATTTCCTACCTGTAATTGTCAGAAATGCTAGTGCCGAGAATGTTGGGAATAATGTTTAATTAGTTATGTAAAATGCTGACAAAGTAGATTTTGTGTTCACTGCAAAATTAAAGCAGGAAAGTACTGTAAATTCGTTGTAATGTTAGTAGATTTGTTTTGGAGTTGATTTTAGTAATAGTTTTACTATATAAGAATGTAGTTAATAGTTGAATGAATATATGAGATTCACAGCATTTTCTAGCTCACACTTTGTTTTTTAATTGTTTTATCTTTTTTTATATGTATTTTTCTTCAGAGTATTGGTTTCTCAATTGGCATAAAATAATTCATTTCATATTCTACAAGTGGTATCAGAGCAGGTAAAATTGTTTTGGGTTAAAGTTGTATTGTTCGAATTTCGCCAAAGTTATTCATGTCGAATTCTAACCAGATGCTAGTTCTAGAATTTTATGGGAACGATTATGATTATTGGTGCATTAAGATGCTAACCTTTTTGATTGGAAAATATTTGTGGGAGATTGTTGAATCAAGATATGAGGAGCCAACTGATCGGAATGCTCTACAGCCAATGAAAGAACAACAAGAAAGGAAGCAAGGAAGAAGAATGCTCAAGCTTTGTTTCACATTCAGATAGCTCTTGATAAGAGCTTATTTCCAAGAATATCAGGAGCAAAAACTGCCAAAGCTGCCTCGGAGACTCTACAAGAAGATTACCAAGGTAGTGATCAAGTTAAGATGGTCAAGCTTCAGACATTGAAGCGAGAGTTGGAGAATTTGAAGATGCAAGAAGTTGAAAGTATCAGTGACTATTGTGTGAGAGTCAAAGATGTGGTCAATAAAATGGCTACACTTGGAGAAGCTGTAAGTAATGAAGTTTTAATTAAAAAAGTATTGATATATTTAACACATAGATGGAATCATGTTGCAATAATCATGGAAGAAAGTAAGGATTTAACAAAACTACAGTTTGATGAATTGGTTGGATCTTTGATGTCTCATGAAGAAAGATTGAAGGAAACTTTTGAAGCTGTAGAGAAAGTGTTTTCCTCTAAATTACAAATTACAAAGAATGAAGATGCAAGTAGCAGCAGTACCAAAATCCATCAAGGTCAAGGTAAATGACAAAGACAAAATTATTCAAGAGGTAGAGGAAGAGGTGGCTCAAGTGGAAGAGGTAGTTTCAGAGGAAGAGGTAGAGGTAGATTTGATAAGAGAAATGTTCAATGTTACCATTGTAACAGGTATGGTCACTTTGAAAGAGAACGCAGATTGAAAGAAGGTAAAAATTATAATTATGCTCAAGAGAGTGGTGAGTATCCTCCAGATCACTTATTTTTATCTTATGCCAAAGGTGAAAATATTAGTAAAGATGTTTGGTACCTCAATTCTGGATGCTCTAACCATATGGCAGGGAATGAGAAGTTGTTTTCAGCAAAGGATGGAAGTTTCAAATCCAAGATCCAACTTGGTGATGATAAATCATTGGAGGTTGCTGCCAAAGGAGCTATGGAGGTCCAAACAAAAGAAGTTATAAAGAGTATTCATGACATTTATTATACTCCACAATTGAAGCATAATTTGTTGAGTGTTGGGCAACTCCGTGAGAAAAATTATAAAGTAGTCTTTGAAAGTAAGACATGTACTATCTATGATAAGAATAAGGGAAATATGGTGATCACTGTTGTGCCTATGACAAGAAATAGGATGTTTCCCTTGAGGTTTGATGAACATAATATCAATATTTCTAATATGTCTTATGAGGATTCAAGTTAGTTATCGCATCTCAAGTATGGGCATTTAAATTTTCTGAGTTTGAAGTTTCTAACCTCACATGCATTAGTTTCTGGTTTGCCTAAGGTAGAAGAGCATAAGGAGGTTTGTGAAGGATGTGCTAAAGGAAAGCATGCAAGGGAAAGGTTTCCAAAGGGTAGTGCATGGAGAGCTCATCAACCACTTCAACTTGTTCATTCAGACATATGTGGTCCTATGCAGACTAAGAGTTTGGGTAAGTCATCATATTTCATCACTTTTATTGATGATTACTCACGAAATTTTTGGGTATATTTTTTGAAGGCCAAAAGTGAAGCCCTATATATATTCAAGAAGTTCAAAGCCCTTGTAGAAAATGAGAGAGGGTACAAAATCAAATGTTTGCGGACTGACCGTGGAGGATAATTCTACTCAAAAGCTTTCCAGAGTTATTGTGATATGAATGGCATCAGGAGGTAGCATACTACAAAATACACACCCTAGCAGAATGGAATAGCGGAAAGAAAAAATTGTACTATGGTTGAAATGGAAATATGCATGCTACAAGCTAAGGGATTGAGCAACTCTTATTGGGGAGATGCAGTTGCAACAACAGTATACATCCTCAACCGTAGCCCCACCAGTGCACTAGAAAATATGACTCCTTATGAAGCTTGGTATGGGAAAAGCCTAATGTTAATCATTTCAAAGGTTTTGGTTGTTTGTCTTATGTGCATGTACCTGATCAAAATAGAAAAGAGTTACATGCAAAGAGTGAGTTATGCATTTTTATTGGGTATAGTGAGACAAGCAAGGCTTATAAATTATATAATCCTCTAACTAACAATCTTATTGTCTCAAGAGATGTAATTTTTGATGAAGGGGGAGTTTATGGTCATCAAAAAGGCCATGTTGAGAAGACAAAATCTGTTTTGAATGATGATATAATTGTTGATAATGATCATGAGCAGCCAACTAATGTTTCTGTAAATAGTGGCTTAACTCCACCAAGTAGCCCTTCATAAATTTCTTCAACATCAAGTTCAAGTCAATCTTTGGTGAGCTCCAGTATTGTAGCAATAATGCTACAACTCCTGAGGCTTCCTGTCTCTCATTTTATCAACCCGGTTGTTCGTACAAACTTGGAAGCGACGGTGCTATATGCACAAGTACTAGCTCTTGTCGCAGCTGTCACTTGGTCAGCTGGCACAAGTCCGCTAGGGCTCAAGCCAACTTCTATAGGCTCACAGAAGAAGGTTTATCAATGATGGACGAAAGCTAGCTCAAAGGAGACTAAGCTATTTGACAAAAATGAACTAACAGTAAATCAAAGCATGTAACCCTAGGAAACCCTAATTTGACTAGTCTAATCTCTATAAAGCAATGAAGATGAGTAATACTTCTACCAATGCTGCTACTACCTCTAATGAGTGGAAATGCGTGGATCTAAACTACTTTACATTATAAAAGACATGTTTTTGTACTTTTCATTAAGTCGGGGAAATATTTGTGATTTTGTGCTTATTAGGGTTTGATTGTGCAGTTTGAATGAAGAAGGGAGGAAAGCGTGGGACTGGTTGGGGAGGCTAGGTGAGGTCCCTATGGACCCTTGGAATTCATCCACAGAGGTTTTCCACGTTCAGAAGCTCAGCAACCGCGTGAATGACCTCCTACAGGATGTCTGCAGAGGATCCTATAGGAAACTCAGGGTTTTCTACAAGATGTCTCTGAACTGCTACAGGATGATCTACCGTGAAGGATTTAAGTGATGGGAAAAGCGATGGAAGGGTAGGAAAGGATGTGTGAGGTAGGGATCAGGCTGGTGATGGCTCGGAAGTGGAAGGATGAGATGGGAAACAGGTGTAGGGAGTGGGTTGAAATGATGTCTGTGAAGGGTCAAGTAATGAAGCTACGTGAGGAATAGGAGATGTTTAGGAAGGGACAGAACGCAGTGTAGGTCAAGGTAGCGTAATTGAATGCAGGATCACAGTGGAGAGGATGGTAATGAAACGAGAGGGGGAAGAGTGTAAATGAAACAAATGATCAAAACTGCTTATCCAACCGGGAATGCATCAACGTACACTAAGTGTACCGTGATTTTATTGAACAGTGATCCAAAACGCAAAGAGAAATACGTATGGGGTTGTGATGAAGAGATGTGTGGTACGTGTAAATGACAAGGAAGCATCTAAATCCAAATCATAACTTTATCAAACAAAATCATGCGTGTTTTTGGTGGTCTACTATGGACTGCACCCCAATCTTCAAACGAGATGGCAGTGACCCTTAACAACCGTTTTTGTTGGAGCTCCAATGGATGTTATATATCCTCTGCTACACTAAGCAAGTGGAATTAATTGTACCATAAGCAAAATCTATCTAACTCATAAGAAAATCAAATTACCAGACTGC
>APFE030245381.1:51515-111677 GCA_000404065.3 Pinus taeda
TGTGCTTGTTGTGGACAAGCTGTTCCCAAGGTCTGATGATGGGCTTGGGAAGTGCAGACTGAGTTTCTGCATCTGCATTTACAACTGCTGTTTTGTTTGGTACTAAATCTGAATGAACTGTAACATGCTGCTGATGGGTGGTTGTCTCAATGTTCTGAACAAAAACAGGTTCAGAATGGTGTCTATTTTGATGTAGCTCTTCTTGCTGTAGCTGTGATTCAAGCTGCAAAAAATCGATCTTCTCTTGTGCATTTTGTATACATTTTTGAATGTCTGAAAGAGAATCTTTGCTTATTTCCACTTTGTCATCGACATTAGATTGTATCAAAGTATTTAATAAATCTAATACATCATAAATTAAAGCCATTTTCTAGGCTTTAACAATCAATTTTCCAATCAACCAGCAACAATCACTGTGATGCTAAAAGAACACTACTTTCATGAACCATACATACTTATGCAGTAGTGAATATAACAAGGAATCAACAACAGCATGTTAAACACACATGGAATCAACAAGTCAATACCTCTTTTCTTCAAAGATATAATGTCATTATCCTCTCAAGAGCGGGTTTGATCCATATAGACACAGCTCAAAACTTTCTGGATCTTGCAAAGAAATTGCGTGCATCACTTCTTAAAGAGCCAGATTTACGTGGCAAGCTTGCAGATACTTATTCAGCAGAACAAAAAAGCACAGGAAGAAGCTCTCAATAGCTTGATTAGTTTAGAACAGGCTGAGGGCTTGGAAATAAGTCTGGCTGAGCAACGAGCCAATTCTCGCTACAACTCAAAAGTTGCATCAAAGAATATGAAGATTTTGAGGAAAATTTCTCCTGAATTTCTTTCAACTTTATTTACTATATTCATGTCATCTCCCCAAGAAAAGCGTGGATATCTGCAGGCTACTATTGCAGACATAGCTTCTGTAGCTGACAAGGCAGTAGTCAATCATTTTTTTTTATCAGGGCAATGCAAAAGCTTCTCAAAGTAACACAAGAGGCAACTAAATCTGGGCATGCGAGAAAATATTGTATGGAAGTCGATGGTTCAAATAATGAGCAGACAGCAGCATCAACAAGGGCCCAGCTCTTAGATCGGTTTGTCCTGCACAAATCCCCATGAAAAGAAAGTCCTTGATTCAGTCTCTTCGCTTCCTTTTCTCTTTCTCAGATTTCGAAGCCGCATTTCTTGTCATTATGATGAGCAATCGAACAAAAACTGACCCCAATAACCCGCCCAGAAATATAAATTCCCTGCGCCGAGCAAGAATAGCAGCACCCGTCTATATCTTCATCTTGTTTGATCATCTTTCTTCAGGAAATCTATTCCAACTCTGATCATCTTCGGCCGTTATAGCAACCTTGTCAAGCCCAGCATCACGGAACTTCTCAATTCTGTCATCCGGGTTCCTCGATATATCTATTCAAGTGGTAATCTTCTGCAAAATGGCTTCATATAACTCTAATTATGGCAGAGGATACCGCAGCACCAACCAGGGTTTTGGTTATGCTTCGTGGGATCAACATGCTCTCAAAAACCTCAGAAAGATCAGCCCTACTGTTCAAAATCATCTGAAAAGGGTTTATCAAATACAAGCATGTCTTCTCTTCTAGACGTGGGTGCGGGAGCTTCCAATACGAGTAATTTCGATGGTAATGTGGGATTAATGGGGAGTCTGTCGTTGCCTCCTCCTGTCAATTTTGGGATTGGGGGAGCCATGATTTCAGGGTTTAATGCACCCTCGCTTATTTTTAACCCCAGCGGGATTCAGCTGCTCGATTCCTCCATGCCCTCCTCAACTCCGGTTGGAAGTCTGAGTCCTTGCCTGCAATTTGCAGGAAATGACTATAATGGCATGCTTGTCAATGGCAGCGTAGTAGACAGTTGCCTGAGCGGTCTTCTTGTCAGAGGTGGTCACGATTCAGTAATGCATTCAAACGCAGGATTTAGTCCAACATGAAACGCTTATGGACATAGAGCGCAAGTCTAATTTCGAGCGTGAGGACTGCAAAAGACAGAGGGCGCAGGTAAAGAATGGCACAATTAGTGCTGAGTGAAGAAGCGTTTCTCTGCACATCAATGAAATAGGAGCAGATATGGACCAGAAGTTGTTATGATTTCAGTTTAAAAATAACCAGGAACAACAAGGTGGCTTTCCAGCTTCCGTTGATGAAGCCGAGTGAGAGGATGGCGGATAAGTTGCGTTCTGGAGCGTATGACCAGTCTGGAGAGAGTAGCGTTGTTATACTATACAATGCCAACGGTGGTTCAGTCACACTGTTTACACAGTCTGACACACAAGTCAGATATTAAATCACCACTCAGTACAATGCAGCTAATAAAATGCATTTTTCCACTAAAACAGCGAAGACGACCCTAGAAAAATATCCAACAACAAATTTTCAAATTGCAAGAGATTATGCATCGCAGGACAGATTCTTGTCAAGAGACAGACTGCAGAGAAGATAGTAGAAAGGAGTTGCAAGGGCAGGAATACTAAAATAGGACCTGCTCATAAAGACCATAAAACAAATGGTTCAAAGAAATATGCAGGGCAGGAGTACGCCCGCTCTGATACCATGTTAAACAGACATGGTGAATGAGAACAAATGGAAAGATAAATCATGACAGTACAATTTTTATTCACAAAAAGATGTACATTTATAGTACAATATGGTGACCATTGGGATTCACATCCCAAGGTCCCTTGGACTACTTAGTCAGTTCGGCTTCCACACTAACCCATTAGGATTAGGTGTCCAACACCTGCAAAAACATAGATTTTTCCGCAATACAATATTAGATGATGGAGGAATAGAGGTGTAAAATCTATCTTCATCCAAGAAATATGTAAAATAATTACAATAAATTCTTAAAAACAAGTCCAAATATGATATACAAATAAAATGCATTCATTTACCCCTTGAGGAATGATGGCCAACCTAGACCTCCTAGCAGTATTTTGTTCACAAAATCTTTGTTTTATGTCCAATTAGAGTGATTCCATATCCAAGTTGAAGTTAATTCATATGGATACTTACATTATAAACAGGTTTTCAAAATGGTTTAAAATGATATGCTAAAAATGATGAAGAATACCATGTTTGATAGAGTTCCTTGTGAATTTTTAACTAGACCAACAACCATTATTTAGAGCGTAACCTTTTCATTAAACATCGGATTGATGTGATTCAACTTGGAAATTAAAGTATATTATTCTTTTTCTATCCAGTAGAAACATATTTTTTTAAATCCTTAGGTTTCACAAAATTGTTGATGAACAAACCTATGAGGGAGAGTTTCACTTTGTTGAGTTTAAGACACGTAGTCGCTAAAAGTGGAATACAATTTTAATTTGTCCTCCAAGTGGGATGATTCAAATTTTTTTATTGATCTAGACTTGAATATATATCTCCCACATATACAAGTTTTGAAAAGAAGATTATTTGGTATGTTAACTATGCCAGTGAACAATCAAGACCTAGAATTGTCACCATGCAGATTTTTCGACAAGTAGTTAGTATTTTGAACACAACATTTTCATATAATATCAGATTGAGGTGATTCAAATTGATTTGGAAACTAGATTATAAGGTGTATCTTACCTATAAATATCATGTTAAAATGTTTCCATTATACCCCTCAAAGCAATGTTGTACTAACTTTGTCCTCAAAATTTTCACTTGAGACCTAGTTTTTATTTTGATCATATCATTTTGATTTGTGATCCAAATTGAAAATTTAAAAATGGATTTAAAAACTAGATTTCAAGAGATACCTTGTTTAAAAACATGCTTTGAAAATTATCCGAGATGGTTACCCAAAATATGATTGTTCTTACTGCATTTTTCCAATAAAATCCTTTCAAATGAGTATTGAACAATGATTTGAATAATTATTCATGAGAGTTTGGAAAAAAAGTGTTATTATGAACTCATTCTACCTATCTATTTATTTTTTCTATTATATCCTACTCTATTGTATAAAAATAAGTCATTCTCTCAAGTATAAAATAATTTCCAATGCATCCATTTGCGTCACAATATTATAAGTAGACTCATATCTAAGTTTGAAAAATATACCTTAATGAATACTTGGACTTGAAAAATTAGTTGATCATAAAGATTTGATGCTAAATAATGTTGAAAAATGGAGTGGTGTTTTGGCCTACTGACTAGTTGAAACCAAGTTTTGAAATGATCTTTTCTTGTTTGGTTCTCCTTAATTGTCATATCACAAAGTTCTTCTTATGGAATGTGTTCAAAATCATGAATGCACAAGGGATCATATGCTAGATATTCTTGAATTTCTAGATCTATTGTTTGAACTTCATCATATGTGATCCATAGCTCATTGATTTCCTTACAAAGATAACTAGAAGAAGCTTCTAGGTTCTCTTCTTGTGGATCCTCTTCATGGATGCTTTCTTCCTCTTTTGAAATGAAGGTTCATCCTTAGTGACCATTCTAAATTGTGGACAAGGGTTTAAGAAGATCCTTGTGGTGGCATACCCGCCTTCTCTAAATGACTTATTTAACATAATGTTTTGTAGATCTTTGTTTTGCAAATGGATTTTGTAGTTAATGAGTTTTTATTAGTGGTTGGGTGTTTTGTTTTGGGATCTACCTTTCTAATTTATGTCTAAATGTAAATAACCATAGTGAAAAATGTTTTTGTGTTTTGTGTTTTGTTCAAAGCTTCCTATTTTGACTAAATCTGAATGTGATTCCTTGGAAAAGGTGTCAAAAATGTTAGGTCAATTTACTAAGTAAACTGACGCAGGTGTTTTACTTGTCAATCCAGGTTTGTAGACTTGAAAGCACATCTAAAGTATATGGATTTTAGGTCAAATAAATTTCGGAAGGCAAGGATCAAAGGCTAAAGGAAATTCATATGAAAAATAAGTTCTAAGTTTAAAGAAACTAAAAATTCTACGATTCAAGATGCACTAAGCGAAGGAAAATGCTCCTAACTTAGGAGGTCCTAGTTGTCATTTCCCACAGTATTTTCCTCAAGAAGAGAAGCTAAAGAGCGTCAATTTATGATGTGTAGAAAGCCTAGTTTTCCTTCCTCACATTTCTACTCCAATAACATTACCATTGCATCAAATCATAAACTAAAATTCAATAAACAATTCAAGAAATGAAAAAGGATGATTTTTAGTTGTGATTCATAAATTGATACAAAGAAAATTTAACTTAAATCCTTGGTTTTTCTTTCATACGCAAATTATATTTTAAACCAAATCATCCAAAAATCATACATAAATCATAACACATCTAAGTAACTAATTCATAAAACTAAAACAAGAAATACTGAATCAAAATTATTCTAATTTATACAAAATTTAACCAAACTGTACTTCGTTTGGTATGGGGGCCCTCTAACCATGCCTTGTACACCTGAAGAACTCTTCAGTTATAAATAACTTAATAAAAAATACACAACATGAACAACAAATAGAACATAGAAATGATTCTTCAAATTATCTCAAAAGTCTCCAATAATCTTAATACAAAATTCCATTTTTACACCCCTTTGAATGGTTCATAAACTTTGTTTAAATAAGAAAATCATAAAAAAACTTTGCTATAATGGCTCTCACAACCTTATCAATCCTAATCCATCCATACAAGCCGATCTCATCAATTCTGGTTCACAAAATTAGGAAAAATCCCACAAAATAATAAATTTTCCCCTTTTTACTAAGGATTCCTGAATGATAGGTCAAGTTTCACCAACGTTGATTGGGCCTGTTTTTGCTCAGTTTGACTAAACTAATAGGTGTTTCTTAATTCGTGGTTCCCAATATTTTCAAATATGCACTTAGATATCGTCGAGTTGTCCTGCACATATGACATCAATGGAGCTATTACAAGAATTTTTAATGCAGTCCAAATTTACTCTTAAAACCAAATTTTTTACAAAAATTTCCCAAAAATGAAAAACTTAATTTAGTTACATGAATATGAAAAATATGACTAAAATGATACATATATAGGTGAAATAGGATGGAATATGGTGGTAAATAAATGGATTTAGGAGAGGTGAAGATGACCAAAATTGAGGGCCAACATGCTCTCAAACCATCTTCAGATCCAACATCTTCAAAGTCTCCAGACAAACCGCCTGTCAATGGTATTATTGGATCAATAGTTCAAACTTCCAATAAAGCTTCTTCAAAGAAAAAATCCATTTCGAATACTACATCAAATAATATTTCAAAATATTCTTCGAATCTTGGTAAAACTTCTGAGGTTAATGATGTTCATTCTACCACGACAAACAAAGCCTTAAAAGGTAAGAAAAAGGGTAAATGTAAAGCAAAATCTGATACCCCAAAATAGGATCCTCCTAAGTCATCTACTAATGATGCCTCCAAACATAAGCCTAAGTATCCTTGCCTCATTTGTGAGGAAAATCACTATACCAAGGATTTTCCTCATCGTGCGGAAGTTAGTCTCTTATTGAAAGGGACCCTAGCTGTACCGAAAGAGCCATTTCCATCACAAAAGACACAATTGGTAGAACAACCACAATCCTCTGACTCTTTAAGTTCTCAAGTTTTCATGAGTGGTACAATGCCTATTTCTGTTTCCACCCGGTCGAAATATTATCAAACTCCTCACATGAAGATGGTGGTAAAGGAAGCCCTTGATACACCTTCTACTTCCACTCTACCCAGTTATGGCCCTCTTCATATGAAGAGACCTAATAATGAAACTATCATCTAACCGCCTCCTAAAGGTGTGCTTTGGAAGTCATCTTATAATATGAACGCTAGAGCTGCTCAACATTACAATATTGTCGAAGATCTGGCTCAAGTGCCTTCGATGATGTCTACCTTGGAAGTTCTCCAAACTTTTCCAATGCATCATAAATCATTATTATCTACTATGGGAGGGATTAATCATACTGATTCAAATTTGATCACTTTTGATATAGAAAACCATGTTCCTCATCTTCCCCACCAAATTTTGTTTTTGATTCAAGTCATTATAAAAGGAAAGATGATTCATTAATCTATCATTGATGAGGGTGCTTCCACTTGCATCATGTTTGTCTCGTGTTGGAAAGCCATAATCTCTCCACCTCTAAATCAGTCCCTGAATACCTTAGAAGCCTTTGATGGTATAGGCTCCCATCCTTATGGTATTCTCACAAGTTTTCCCATCACCATGGAAGGGAAATTGTCGAATTAGATGTAGAAGTCGTAGATGCAAATCTAAATTACAACCTTATGCTTGGACGAATCTTGATTCATGCCATGTTTTGTGTGGTTTCCTCTTTGTTCTCTATGCTCCATTTTCCTCATGAAGGGAAAATCATCACTGTTAATCAATTGTCCTTTTTCTCTTCCTGTTCTTCAAATGACAATGTCCCATATGTGGGAAATACCTATATTCCCTATGAGAGCATGGGGGAAGGTCTTTTGAGAGATTCTGCCTTAATGGACACATTTTATCTCCCACTCTCTACATGTCACCTCAGTCAACATGATCTCAACTTCATGTGATCCATGGATCATCCCTACTCCAGATCAGGTTGATTATTTTGGTGATGCTATGCCGCTTAGTCCTTTAGAACAAGATTATCAAGAAGTTATTTTGCTTTCATTGGCTACTTCTGAAAGTATAGTATTCTTAGTATGCACCTGGACACGTATTCACAATCTCCTTGGCTTGGTTCTTGGGATCCTCTGGATCCCTTGAACGAGATATTTCCCACTAATGAGAGTATTATTGAGGTTATGTCTCTTGGTGAAACTCCCTGGAATGATTCTCATCATCGTTCCTCATTTCTTCGAAGTCTTAGAGATATTTCTTCATGTCTTGAGACTTTTGTTTCTCATAACCTAACACATCCACTTCAAACACCTGTTTTGGTGCACGAAGTTCTATCTGAGGGTAGTATGAGAAATATTACTATAACCATGCTAATAGAAATTTCCATGAAACCTGGGATTGTCGAGAACATTCACATTGGGGTTTCCTGTTCTCTGGAAGAGGTTAGGGTTTACACTACCCTTTTTAAATAATTTCGCGATGTTTTCGCTTGGTCATATGAGGAAATGCCTGGTATTGATCTAGTTATAGTGGTGCACAAAATACCCATGTATCCTAATGTGAAGCCCGTTCATGAATGACTCCATCCAGTGCATCCCAAAAAGGCCACTGCTATTAAGGGAGAAGTAGAAAACCTTCTAAAGGCTAGTTTTATTTACCCTATCCCATTGACAGACTGGGTTTCCAATATCATACCCATCATGAAAAAGTAGGTAACAATTCAAGTTTGTGTTCATTACTGCGATACCAATCATGCGTGCACTAAAGAAAATTATCCCACTCCCTTTATTGATCAGTTCATTGATGAGTGCATTCGGATTGAGATCTTTTCTTTTATGTATGGTTTTTTTGGTTATAACTAGATTGACATATTACTTGTTGATTAACACAAAATTGCTTTCATCTATCCATGTGGAAATTTTTCTTATAAGAAGCTCCTTTCGGTCTCAAAAATGCTGGTACTGCCTTCCAGAGAGTGATGTAATATTCCTTTCATGATATTAAACACATCATTCAACCTTATTTATATGACTTACCATCTAAGTTTGTTAAGCATCGTGACCATCTCGACCACCTTCAAGAAATATTTCTACGTTGTCGACACTGAAATATTCATCTCAATCCACATAAATGTGTCTTATGCATCAAATCTGGTCAGCTCTTGGGTTTTTTTGTGTGTAAAGAAGGCATCCAAATAGGTCCTCTGAAAGTACAGTCTACTGTAAATCTACCCCCTCCTTCATCACTGTACTGATTGCAGAGTTTGTGAGGGAAGGCTAATTTTCTTTGTCACTTTGTCCCTAATTATGTTGAGCTTGCCAAGGGATTTGCTCGCTTACTTAAGAAGGGGATTCCATTCATTTGGGATGAAATTTCTCAACAATATTTCAATTCTCTAAAGAAAACACTCAACAGTGCTCCTTTGTTGCATCCCCCTGAATACCACCACGATTATTTCTTATACTTGGTTGTGGTTGATAGTACCATTGCTATGGTACTAGTCAAGGTTGATGATGATGCTAATGAACATGTGGTTTATTATTTGAGTTGAAATATGATTGACACAAAAAAGCGATATGCTCATGTTGAGAAGCTTGGCTTGGCAATGGTCCATGTTGTGCAACGATTTCACCATTATATTATTCTATTGAAGACCACGTGATTTTTTACTATAACCCCATGATTTATTCTGACCCGTTAGCTTCTTTGGGGAAAATGCTCTAAATGGATCATTATCTTGGAGGATTTTGATTTGGAGTTTACTACCGCAAAATCAAATAAGTCACTATTTTTTTCCGAATTTATTTGTGCCCTTCCTTCTGCAAACACCTCCACTAATTTTATTGAGTAGATTCCTAATGAAACTTTGTTACACATAATTTTGTCATTGTCCCTGTACTCCCCGTTCCTTGATCCTGCAGGACCTCTACGGTGACCTTCATGTGTTTTCCTATCATGAAGAACATGTCCTTACATCCCTCTTCATCTACAAAATGTTTCCCTCTTACATCATTTCCCAAGACTATTCCTTCAAACTCAGTTTTCAAGACCGGTGCTCTCACTTAGTTTCTTCCCCACGCTGGTTTGCAGAGTCTAATATTGGGCCTAGCACCAAATAGCATTGGTAATCCATTCATGACCCACACTAACCCTCTTTTGGAAAGTTTTTAAAAATGGAGTCGAAGCTTCCGGGTCTAGAAGGTTCGTGAACGGAAGTCTAGTAAATGGTTACGCGAGATAGAGTCGAGAGAGACTGGTTGGGATTCTTTCCCCTATTAGAATGGAACAAACCAAAAGGGATAAGGCCTCTCCCATCACAAGAGGATCCATTTCCCCTATCTCAAGCTATATAAACTCCTCCTTTTCCAACCTCAGCTAGCTAATGAAAGGGCTGGAATAATTTGCAAATCTTGATAGCCATAATGAGATCCTTAGCTTTATATTTTGTGTTTGTAAAGGGAGAATAAGCTTGTAGGTTGTTTGCTTTGGAGCAAAGAGGAAGAAGACTTGAAATTCCATTATTTTTAGGGTGAATCATGAGATACTAATAGTGGTGCTGGAACCCAGACACGTCAAAGGAAACCTCGAATACTAAGGCGAAGGTTGTAATTTCCTTTTTTTCATAATAATACAACTAATATTTTGTTTCCTGTATCAATTGCATATGCTATTTGGTAGCTTAAGACCCATTAGCCCCTTAAGTAGGTTGAATATTTTGTATGCTATCATGTGTGCTTCAATTTCTTGTCTCATTCTTTCAACTGCTTGATTGACACTAAGGAGTTGATCATTGGAGCAAAGGCACAAGGACTTCATCAAACAAGGATTAGCGATACAAGAGGTAGGATCTTATACATTCTCAATCTAAGGGAACTTATATTAGATTTTCTTGTTTGTGGCTAGACCCTCTCCCCTGAGCTAGAGGGATTGTCTCTGTCTACAAATAGAATCTTCCTACTCCACAAATTGGCGACTCCACTAGGGATCCATCACTCTCTTTGGATTGTTTTTCATTTCATGATTTGTGACAACTTTTCTTGTTTCACTCTTTATCTATGGTAATATATACTTCAAGTCATCTACTACTTTGATTCTTGAATTTAGAGTGACAGTTCTGGTTTTAGTTTGTGAAATTTTCTATTTTTTTTCTTTGAATTCCTTGATCAACCCTATTAATTTCCTAACAATAGCGCCAACCAGCATGAGTTCCTCTTGAATAGTCATGTCACAGCCCCTTCTAGCACATATTTCTAGTTAGACAGTCATGCCGATACCTATAGGCTAAAATCAAGGTTTCTCCTTAATCATCGCTAGTTGTCTTGTCCTTATAGATTCTGATTCTTGGCTTGTTTGCCTTTATTCTCCCTAGCTAGAATGCTTTCTGAGCTTGATTTGTTTGCTTGATTAGTTTGAGATTGCCTTACTTGATTTTTTGAGTTATTAGATGGTTTGTGTTCTTAGGGCATCTAGGACATTGTCCATTCATTTGTTTGTTTGCTCATCAAGTCAAGTTGTTGGCTTGCTACTTCATGCATTTCGTTTTTTAGTCCTTGCATCTATCTTGCTTTGGTTTCAATTGAACAAGTGAAAAAGTTTCGTTTACTCCTTTTTTTGAATGTCTCTTTTCTAAGCATAGATCACATTGCATGGTTTGTTTCAATTGAATATTTTCATTTGGTTGAAAGGAGCTCTTTTTATCATTCTTTGCATTTGATTGATGTTTGGGTGTTTGGAAATGTTCATTGAAATGTTTATGTGAAAGATCCATTTTAGCATTCCATTGAAGAAATACATCATTCTAGTTTGTTTAATTGATATGTTGCATTAAGTAACATCATCAAAAGCTAGAATTACATCATCAAGAGCATTTGAAATGAAATGAACTTCTTGTATTGTTAAAAGGACTAGTTGAAGTGCATCTGATAGGAAGAGTAGGAAGTGGAAATAATTTTCATTATTTTTTTTTGAAAAGAGAAGTAGTGAAGATTCATATTGCTTTTAGTTTCTTGTTTGTTGCATTGATTGTTTTCTCTTCTCTCAATTAGTGTAATCATTCATCAAATTGAAATGGTTTTGTCTCATATAGTTGCACATAAGAGTTTTTCAGGTGACATTGATAGGGCCTAAAAACTGAGACTTGATTTCAGGATAAATCTTTAAAATATATTCAATTAACCTAAGGTGCATTTGAAACTAAATGCTCAAATCTAGAGGTCTAGGATAGAGACATGTTCAGGTGTCTTTAAACCTAGCAGTTGTCATTTGCTTCGGCATTAGACAGCACTAGTACAAACTTGTGATCCCCATACCGTTGCATATATAAAGGGAAACCCCACTAGGTTTGCAATCCTTTATCCATAGGAAGTTGAGTCTGCTGCCATGTAAACGTGATACACTAAACACTACGTTCGGAGAGATTTCCTGCCTGTTCTTCTCGATTTGCTGGGAGGTATTATGCAATTCATGTTACCTTGTAATCCCTTTTGCCTAGATTATCCTGAGCAGACATTTTGGTCTTTTTGAATCTTTAAACTGAAAATATCACCGAGAACTTGTCCTTTCGAGCTCGTACAAACCAAAAGAGAATAGAGTCATCTTTTCCTTTTTGTCAACTCTTAAAACATAAAAAGGCATCGGTCTGTTTCAGCATCTTAATTTTTTTTTGCACGTGATCACATAACATTCCTGATAGTCTTATTCTAGAGCACATCATGATTATATCGTTAATATATTTTTAAAGCCTTGAAATTAATATCTCTTCTCTTTTGTTTGGGACAAAGTCATCATGGCTAAACCATTAGGTTTTCCTTGTTCCTCTTCCTCTCCTTCATATGGAAGGTCATCTAGAGAACCTTTCCCTGAACTTCTGTAGTCACTTGAGGATTAAGATGTCGAACTTGGAATTGTTCTAAGTATTCAACCTTTGTCTTCTCATCCGCCTTTGTTAGATACTGGGTCACCTTACGAATCTGGCCTAGAATCCCCTGATAATCCTATCTAGACTCCTGAAATTCCACAAACTTTTGATAGTCTGAAAGGACTGGTTACAAACTCTTTTGTGGTATCTCCACAACATCCTTATAGTCCGTATAATAAACCTTCATTGGAGTTGACTCCTCGTTCATCTTAAGCTCATCACTGGTTGTTTTCTATGGAGTTAGAAGGCGAAATCCCAGTCTCCTCTCCAAGTCATTCAGAAGTTTCTACTACTCACACTCCTCAAGTGGGTGATGAGCAGGAATATGAGTTCCCCTTGGAAGGTTTCCTTTATATGGAAGCATCCCGTCTAGCATTTATATTGAGTTTAATGAGCCCTTATTTCCACATGGTTATACCTCTCCAACTTAGTTGGTTTCAGTATCTCCTAGTGCCTCATCGTTGGGTCAGAATCTTATTTGGTCTTCTAGCACCATGCCTAAATCAGGTCCGTATGTCCAGAACATGACCTCTCAACTGATTGTACGAACTGAAGTCACTTCAGTTCCAGTTCAACCTACCATTCCATCTCCGCTTGTTTGTTCATTTCAACCTACTCTTCTGATTCAACTGATGGTCTCAGTAAGTTCTTCTACCCCTCCAGTGAGTGGACAGACTGTGCCATCACCTAGGGGGAAAGATCTGAATATCTCCATGATGTCAGGCCAAACCAATGTGAGTGGATGACAAAATCACATGGTTGGAACAAATCAACCTTTTTACGGTGTTATTCCTAAACCTGTTGATCTATCTGGGTCAGGTAACATCTAATACTAGCAACTATACATGGCTCAGGTTATGTTCCAACCGACTTATGTTCCATATGGTTCACAAGCCTTGGTTACCCTTTCTTACATTCCTCAAGCTAGACCTTATGTTCATCCTAGACGATCCACTATGCCTAGTGGGTATAGCCAAATTCAATTCGAGAACTATCTAGGAACTGTCCAACTACCTTTAAAACAACAAGGGTAACCTTCACAGTAGCAAGGGAAAGCATTGCAGCAGCAAGGAAAACTACTACAACCACGAGGGAAATTGTTGCAACAGTCGCAACAACCTTTGCAATCGTAGACACAGTTTGTTCAACAATCCTCCCAACCTTCGTCTTCGTAAGGTCGACCTTTGCAGTAGCAGGGGAAACGTTTGCAACAACTACAAGAACAACCTGTGCAGCAACAAAGCCAATATTTGTAGCAGCCACAAGGTTATCCTTTGTAGCAGCAAAGCCAACCTTTGTAGCAGTAGGCCATATATGCATATTAGCAAGGTCAGCATGTTCAGGGCCAAGGTTAGCCTTTCCAAGGTCAAGGTCGACCCCTGAAGTAGTAGGTGCAAAATCCTTATGTCCAGGGGTAGCAGGTTCAAAATCCTCATGTCTAGGGGTAGCAGGTGCAAAATCCATATGTTTAGGGTCAATAGTTTCAAAATCCTTACGTCCAAGGTCAATAGGCGCAACAGCCTTTTAACCAATGTGCCTATCAACGATCTATGGTAGGACAATATCAAATCTACCCGGCACAAAATCCCCCCTATGGGCAGGTAACCTACAGTGGGTGCAAAATCAGATCCCATATGGAAAAAATCCTCCACTATAGTAGAAAATTCCTTACCAACAAGGATGGGTTACACAATTCAGGTCTACTCATAGGCCCCAAATGCCTTTTAATACACAATTTCTATTCTTGGCCACGTTGGAACTCACAAATGTTTCAAGACTCACCAATGATCCTATCCTTCATTCACCTTATTGGCCTCTAGTTTTAACGAAATTTCTGGCTGATTGCCCAAAATTTGAGGGAAAAGCGAAGGAGGATCCACATGCCCACTTGATGACATATCACCTATGGTGCTCCTCTAATTCATACATCGATGATTCCATCCATCTAGACTTTTTTAATGAACTCTCATAGGAGTTGTAGCAAAATGGTACATCGAATTTCCTCAAGGTACATATAGTGACTTAAACTCTCTCGCCATGGTTTTCCTCACTCATTTCCAGCTACCAGTTTGCTATGAAATTGGCACCTATCTGCTTACATCCCTTAAGAAAGACACAAAGACCCATATTTTCGATCACATCTACGAATGGAGACGTTGGCATCGCCTGATCAAGTTTGAAATTGTTGATCAGTTGTTGACTGAATGGTTTACCACGTCATTTGTCAACCCAATTGCTAGGGACATAGCTATGGGTGGGTGTGTTACTGAGGAGTAAGCCATTGCTCATGCCCAGTATTTGGACCTAGTCTACTTGCAATCTGGCACATTATATGAGATGTTACCTGATTCTCCAAGACCATCGTCCAATCTAATAGCATCAAAGTCTCCGGCTACACCACTTGTTGATGGAGTGATTAATTCCATGTCTCAGACTCCCGTGAAATATTCTTCCAAGTAGAAATCAGTCTTGAACACAAGTTCCAATGATCCATCTCAAAACTCACATGGTCTAGTAAAAGATCTGAGGTTCACGATGTCCAGTCTACAACAACGGACAAAACTTCTAAGGGTAAAAGGAAGGGCAAAGGCAAGGCCGAAACTGATGCCCCGAAAAAAGGCCCTCCTAAGTCTTCTACTGGCGACTCTTCTTAAGGAAAGTTGAAGTATCCATGCCTCATTTGAGAGGAGGATCATTACACTAAGGATTGTCCTCGATGATCTGAAGTTAGTCACTTGATTAAAGGGACCCTGACTGTCTTAAAAGAACCCTTTCCATCCCAGCAGACCCAAATGGTAGACTAGCCTCAGTCTTCCGCTCCCTCAGGTTCCTCAGTGTTTATGATCAACACACCTATAAATGTGGCTACTAGATCTAAATATTATCAAACCCCAATGACAAGGGAAAGAGAAAGTAAGTACCCTTTCCTCCTCTATCCCATCGACCTCCGGTACTCTCCATATCGAGTGACCTAATCTTGATTCTATTGTCCGATCACGCTCTTGGGGTGTGCTGCGAAAGTCCTCGTATAATCCAAATGCTCAAGCCAATCAACACTATAATATTGTTGAGGACTTGGCTCAAGCGCCATTAGCTATGTCCGCTCTCAAGGCCCTTCAAAGATGTCATTACAGTCAGCCATTGGAGGTGTTGATCCATCTGATTCAAACCTCATTTTCTTTGATCTAGAAAACCATGTTCCACGCTTACCTCATCAAATTTCCTTTCTCATTCAAGTGATCATTAATGAAAATACAACTCATAGGACCATCATTGATGAAGGTGCTTCTACCTCCATCATTTCTATGTCTCGTTGGAAGTAAATCGGTTCTCCTACCCTGAACCAATCAACTAACACATTGGAATCCTTTGATGGACATGATTCTTGACCATTCGGTGTCCTTCCTAATCTTTCCATTACCTTGGAAGTTAAGACAGTTAATGTCAAAGTAGAAATTGTTGATGCAAATATTAGCTATAATATTCTACTCGGACAGATTTAGACCCATGCTACGCATGTTGTAGCCTCCTCTTTGTTTCACGTGCTCTGTTTTCCTCATCAAGGGAAAATCGTCACGGTCGACCAGTTGTCTTTCTTTAACTCTTCCTCCTCGGATGGCAATGTTCCTTACATGAAGCATACCGGTGCTCCATATGAGAGTGTGGGGGCTAGACTTTTCAAAGATCCCACCTTAATGTGTATTTTTCTTCTCCCACCTCCGCATGTAGCCTCAATAAACATGATATTGGTTAAGTTTGATCCTTGGGTGATTTTATGGGGTGATTTTATGTCATTAAGCCCTGCCGAGATTAATTATGTGGAGATTATTTCGGCCTCGACCTTGGTATCTACTGATCATATTGATTTAGGTAAATCTCTTGATGCATGTTCTCAATCTCCTTGTCTTGGTTCTTCAGGTTCTTCGGATCCCTTAATCGAGATGTTTCCTACTGATGAAGCTATAATGGAAATTATGTTTCTTGAGGAAGCACCTTGGAATGATACTCATCATCGTTCCTCATTCTTACCTGGCTAGGAAGTCATGTCTACCTGTCTTGAGAAGTTCTCTTCTTGGTTCCTGACCCAACCACTTCAGATGCCTATCATGACCCATGAAGTCTAGTCAGAAGGGAACATGGGTAATATTACCCAAATGATGCCTATTGACATTTTTGTTAAGCTTGGTATCATTGAAAACGTTCATATTGGGGTAACTTGTTCTCCTGATGATATCAAGCTTTACTCTCATCCTTTTCAAGAGTTTCGAGATGTTTTTGCATGGTCATATGAAGAAATGCCTGGCATTGACCCAAGTATAGTTGTGCATGAAATTTTGACTTCTCCTAACGCAAAGCCCATTCGTCAACGAGTTCATCCTGTGCACCCTAGAAAAGCGGACGCCATTAAGGGAGAAGTTGAAAAACTTATTAAAGCTCGATTTATTTATCCTATTCCTTTGACAGATTGGGTGTCCAATATTGTACCGGTGACTAAGAAACAAGCCACCATTGGGTCTATGTTGATTACCTTGACATTAATCATGCCTGTTTGAAGGACAATTATCCCACTCCTTTTATAGACCATATTATAGATGAATGTGTTGGGAGTGAGATTTTATCCTTTATGGACAGTTTCTTTGGTTATAACCAGATAAACATTGAACCCGATGATCAACACAAGACTACCTTTATATGTCCATAGGGGACTTTTGCATATAAAAACTCCCTTTTGGCCTTAAGAATGTTGGGGCTACTTTCAAAGAGCGATGTCTTATGATTTTCATGACATTGAAAACATCGTTCAACCTTATTTGGATGATCTTCCTACTCATTCACGTAAGCACCATGACCATCTCGATCACCTTCGACAAATCTTTCTTCATTATCGACACTATAACATTCGACTTAATCTGCATAAATGTGTTTTCTATGTTGAGTCTGGATGACTTCTCAGTTTTATTGTTTTGAAGGATGGTATTTGTCTTGGTCCTCTCAAAGTCGAGGCTATTGTTAATCTACCCCTCCCTCTTCGTTGCATCAATTGCAGAGTTTGCAAGGTAAAATGAATTTCCTTCGTCGTGTTGTGCCTAACTATGCTGAGCTAGCTTTAGGGTTCACCCAATTACTTAAGCAAGGAACTTCGTTTCGTTGGGATGAGATTGACCAAAAGTATTTTGATGACTTGAAATTTGTCCTCATTAATGCTCCTTATTGTACCCTCCAAAATATAATCGTGATTATTTCCTTTATCTAGCTACAACTTCTAGCACTATTTCTATAGTTCCCATGCAAGATGATGACGAAGGTCTTGAACATTTCATTTATTACCTTAGTCACAATCTCCTCAATGTTGAGACCCGTTATTCTCATGTCGAGAAGTTGCCTTTGGATGTTGTTTCAGTTGTTTAACACTTTCAGAATTATATTATCCTCTGCACTACCACCGTGATTTCTGATTGCAACCCCATGACTTATATTCTGACTCACCAATTGCTTAGGGTAAAATATTCCAAGTGGATTTTCATCCTCTAGGAATTCGATTTGGTGTTCACTACTACCAAATCAAAGAAATCACTTGTATTTGCTGAGATGATTTTCTCTTTTTCCTTTGCTTCTCTCCCTACTGGTGTTGATGAACAGTCACCCTATGAAACTCTCTTTCTGATTAGAACTCTCAATCCTTGGTATGGTGATATCATCATGTATCTCCAAACTTCTACCTTCCGGTCTACATTGTCCAAGGATGATAGCCAACACATTTGGCATCAATCCCAACATTACCGCATCATTAGGGATACTTTATACCGCGTTGATGTTGATTCAATTCTTCACTGATGTTTAACTCTCGATGAGGATAAAAGAGTCTTAAATGAATACCATTCTGGCACATGTGGTGGTCATTTTTCTAGCTAGCCACTGCTCAAAAGATCCTTTGTGCTTGTTACTTATGGCCCTCCATCTTTAAGGATTGCATTCTTGTTGTCCGCAAATGTCATCAGTGCCAGATTTATCAATGAAAAATGCGCTCCCCACCCGCTCTCCTTCACCCCGTTATTATCATTGGTCCCTTTCCCAAATGGGGCATTGATTTTATGACATGTAATGCTCATTCAGACGGGGGGCATGGTTATATTATTTTTGCCATGGATTACTTCACCAAATGGGAAAAAGTGATGCCTACATATTCAGCTGATGGTAAAATGGCAGTAGAATTTCTCTTCAATCATGTTATTTCTAGGTTTGAAGTGCCTAAAGCCATTATCACTAACCATGTATACCATTTTTGCGATTACATGATGGCTGAGTTGACTTCTAAATTGGGCTTACATCATGACAGCTCAACTCTGTATTACCCTTAGGCCAACAACCAAGTTGAAGTGGTAAAAACGTTTTAGTTACTATGCTTTAGCACACCATTGGGATTCACAAATCCAATTGGCATCTCATGTTTTTTTCAGCTCTGTGGGCCTACGAAACCTCAAATAAAGATGCAATTGGATTCACACCTTTCCAGCTCATCTATGGTCTGGAAGTTACCCTACCGATTGAATGTGAAATTCCCTCACTCAAATTGGCTGTCGAATTACTCCTTGAAACCTCGCCTCAAAAAGAGCATCTCCTATATTTGGAATGACTGGATGAAACCCATCATCTCGCTGCTCTAGTCATTGAAGCACAGAAAAAGCGAGTTAAATCCCATTTTGATCAGTCGGTCTCTCCTCGTACTTTTTCTGAGGGAGATTTGGTCTTGCTGTATGACCAAGCTAACAATAAGCTAGGGGTAGGAAAATTTGAACCCATGTGGCATGGGCCCTATATTGTCAAGCATGTATTACAAAAAGGGGCCTATGAGTTAATTGATTATGAAGGTAACCCTTTGAGCAAGCCCCACAATGTTTTGTACCTAAAAAAATATTATGCATGATTCATCCCACATGATTACTTATGTACATAAGTGTGTTATTCATTTTTTTTTAGTTTGGTTTCGTGTGTTTTTTCAAGCAGCTTTCCTGCTTATTATGTCTTCACCTACTTTGTAGATGTCTGTGACTCCTTATGTCGGTTTCACTGATGGTGCTTTCCGTAGTACCCAGAATTGATTGTCCACGGCATGGGCTATTTATGACCCTCGTGGTGAGTTAATTGATCTTCAAGTTATTTGTTTGGGTCAAACAACTAATAACATTGCTGAATATAGTGCAGTTTTCAAAGTCTTGTCAGAAGCCATTGCTCTTGACATTCGAGAAATGGTTATAAAATTTGATTCGCAACTTGTTGTTCTTCATCTCAATGGGTAATATTTTGTCAGAAACCCTTAGTAATTGAGAATGTATTTGCGTATTTGTCTCTTAGAATGAAATTTTGATTATATCACATATCATCACATTCCTAGGCATATGAATACATTAACAGATGCATTGGCTAATTATATTTTAGATAGACATTTACGCAATATGTGAAAAAATTGTATCATAGTAAACAAGAAATATAACATATATATGTCGATAATTTTTTAGTGAAATACATCAAAATCCAAAAAATAATATATGTGTTCCAGGTACATCCATGGCTCACAGGCCTCAAAACTGTAAATGAAAAATATGGACTACTCTACATGCTAATCATGATAACATGTTACTTCTCGTACTACATGAGTTATTAATCATCGGATCTGATTTGAGACTCCCATTGTGTGCCACTGATAATGGCGAGGAATGTCCTTGATCTGTGCATACTCTAGGATTCCTCTCGTCAAGCCCTCCAGATTTCAAGAAATCTCCTCTTTATTGTCCACTCCCTCCTGATAAGGAGCAACCTCAAACTGCCAAGCCATATGTCTATATATATGGGACATCCCTTCTGGCCTTTCTAGTCCAACATTTTCAGTTACAAAGTCAAGGTTTCATGAATACATATATGCAAAAAAAAAACCCAAAAACAAAATTGTTTTTCTCACCTCCATCATCAAAGTATTCTCCCTTTGGGAGTGGTATGTTAGGATCACTGTAGAAGTCAGTCTCGCTATACGGTCAATCCTCCACCATTGTCAATTATAGTATGAGTGACATGAATAAGGTGGGCCTGTAGGGAATCTGTTGGCCCCCTCTAGATCTAGGCGTCAACTCACTCCATCAGACCATTTGTGGATCTCATGGTACTGCAGGGTTCAACTCCACCATCTGGTAATGGAACAATGGGATCCATTCCAAGAAGAAGGTCACTAAGACAGAGCCACATCCAAATTGTCTTAAGTTCCCTGCTTTGCACTTGGATAGTTTCCTTTTCATGTTTACCTTCATGGCTTCTGCCCAGTTGAAAACAATGGGCACCATACAATCCACAACATATTGGAACCGAGATTTGTTGGACTGATGTAGTGCTTGAGCCCCAGCCACTCGGTTGATGGTCAAGAGTATTACCTTCAATACAAGATCATTTATGGTAATGATGTCGATCTTTCAGCTTGTAGATTTAATGGGTTCGTGGGAAATGTTGGGCAAGATACATGTTTACACTCACCCCAATAGGCTTGCCTCCATATAGTTGGACTAGTTTCCCTCTGTGAGACAACCCAGTAATGAAGTAAATTTCTGAAGTCTCCAACTCCACCTCTTGGTTATGGATCAAAAATACCTCCCGTCCAACGTCCCATAGACTGATAAGGTATTGTAGTAACTCAGGTTGAGCCCATAGGCCCGGTGTCAGAAAGAATTTGAGGAGCCCACAGTTCCTCAATGCATCCAGACATTTTGGATCTTCTAAGGCCATTTGATCTATTCTTTCATGCTCACGTTGTTTCTACTCAATAACCATATTTTCACTTTTATTTCCCTACAAACATCCCACGTTTAATTTAGCGTCAATATTTGAAAGGGAAATTTCGGATTTAAAGCATTAAATTGGGAAAAATTTGAAAAAATATCATTCTCTGCACCGGCACGACTGTTTTTAAAACAGGTGCGCTGACAGTGCAAGTCCCCATGCTAGAAGCCCCCCTGAAAAGATGGTTAAATGCATAAAAAACAAGTATCAATGTGATGATTAGGGCCTCGACTCTTACCTGCAATAGACAATTCAACGATTGGCTTCCTAGATCTGTAGATATACGCTCCTCAAGATTTAGGGCACAAGTGGGTAAAAATTGCTCCAAATGAGGTAAATGGTACAAATTTTTTACTTGTTTCCCTCTTTATAAGCTTTTTTCTATGTTTTAGGGTTTTATAAATTATTTTTCGCTATTTTTCCTTAGAAATGGATAATATATTTTCTTCTTGTGCAGCGATAGGTGATGGTTTGCCAGTGGTGATGTGAAACTAGAGTCGTATTTAAGCTCTTTTCCAACTCTCAAAACAAGAAAATATTGCCGAGTTCTTTTCGTTTTGACCTCATAAATGGTTTTGAAACATCATTTAACTAGTATATGTTTACCTCTTTTTCGGGTTGGGATAAACTATTTACGAAAAAGGTACTCCTTGGCAGACATGGTCGATAGGTTCTCTTGAGTATTGTTTTCTACCTTTTTGGGCTCAAGAGACAACTTTACGAAAAGGGACCTTTTGGAGTTTTCTTTTCCATGTCTTTTTCAAACTATCTAAACATGAAAAAGATATCAATTTTTCCCTTTGTCAAACTTGTTAAAATTTAATGACATCAGATTCGTCACCATGACAGACGTGAGCTTCTCCTTCCTAGGGCTCATTAATCTTACTAAGTTGGCTCCATCAGATGGATGGTTTTATATTAAAAGCATATGCTATCCCCTTCAAGCTTGTGATAAAAAATAATTGGGGTACCTGCTAGAAATGGTGGGGGAAAATGGAAAAGTTTTACCAGTTGTGTCAATAGCTTGTCACTCTTCTACTTCATGTCGGTTTGGGATATCGTCACTTCGTCATTGACCTTCCTAGGTTTGGGCCTCCTCTTTTTTCCTTTCCATCTGATCTTTGATACATCTTCATGACCTCCGATCCTATTGATCCAAAAGGTGTCAAACTCTGGATTCGTGTCAGTTATATGTTCAAGAGTTAATCCTTCTACAATTTACACTCGTTCTTGATTCTTTGTATCATCCATAATCATTGCGTTCCCTTGTCTCATGTCGACAACGTGGGATACATCATGGCCCCACTTTGATAAGGTCACTTCCTATCGACGAGCTCATTATCTGGAAAGTTTGCTGAGAGACTCCCTTCCCGTACCTTAGAGCTTGCATGCCCTAATGGAAAATTCTTTGTACTTGACGACAAGTTCTCATAATTGGATTTCGATCGAGTGACTTCACGGGTGTCCGACTTCAAGTTCCTCATTCACACTCCGTGAATTGTGTTGTTGGTACCTTGAGAGCCATTGTCATTATTGGTAGTTTCTCTCGCGCTTATTAACGGTTCACATCATTAACCGGTAATCAAGCGATTTATAGCATGTTCGACTTCAATACATCTCTTCACATGCTAGAATTTGTACTTTCATCAGGTTGTGTCGGAGCGCAAGACCTTGGGCTCAGATTACAAAAGTCTAGGTTGCAGGGTGATGTGACATGATCATACTTACATACATGTCTCTTTCAGATGGATGTTTGTGACCATACCATGAGTCTGTTATAAGTGATCCTTCTCATTATTGGATGGTTGCAACCATGCCTTGGGTCTGATATGATCCTTCTTACTGGATGACTACGCCCATCCCTTAGATCCTTTTACATGATCTTCTTTTGGATGGCTGCATCCATACCACGATTCATGTATTAGACATTTCAGTGATGTATATGCATCTATGCTTGCTTGCAGGATTTTCGACGATAGTTTCTAGTTCCATGCATCTACTCGTAAAGCATATCACCCATCACTCTTGTTCGACCTTCATGCTTTAGGGGGCATCTGTTACATAGCATTTTGTCACTTTCCCTGTACTCCCCATTCCTTGATCCTAGAGGACCTCTACAATGATCCTCATGTATTTTCCTATCATGAATAACATGTCCTTACATCCCTCTCCATCTATAGAACATTTCCCTCTTACATCATTTTCCAAGAGTATTCCTTCGAACTCAGTTTTCAAGACTGACACTATCACTCAGTTTCTTCCCTGTGCTGATTTGCAGTGTAACACTGGGCCTAGCATCGAACAACGCTGGTAATCCATTCATGAGTCGCGCTGACCCTCTTTTGGAAAGTTTTTAAAAATGGAGTTGAAGCTTCCAGGTCTAGAAGCTTCGTGAATAGAAGTCTGGTAAATGGTTAGGTGAGATAGAGCCGATAGAGACTGTTTGGGATTATTTCCCCTATTAAAATGGAACAAACCAAAAGGGATAAGGCCTCTCCCATCATAAGAGGACCCATTTCCCCTCTCTCAAGCTATATAAACTCCTCCTTTTCCAACTTCAACTAGATAATGAAAGGGCTAGAGTAATCTGCAAATCTTGATAGCCATCTTGAGAGCCTTAGCTTTCTATTTTGTGTTTGTAATGGGAGAATAAGCTTGTAGTTTGTTTGGTTTGGAGAAAAGAGGAAGAATCATTGAAATTCCATTCTTTTGATGGTGAATCATGAGATACTAGCAACGTTTCTGGAACTCAGACATGTCGAAGGAAACCTACAATGCTAAGGCGAAGGTTGTAATTTCCTTTTTGTCATAATAATACAATTGATATTTTGTTTCCTATATCAATTGCATATGCTATTTGGTATCTTAAGACTCCTTAGCCTCTTAAGAAGGTTGAATATTGTCTATGCTGTCATGTGTGGGTAGATTCCTTGTCTCATTGTTTCAAGTGCTTAATTGAAACTAAGGAGTTCATTGCTGGAGCAAAGGCAGAAGGACTTCATCAAACAAATATTAGCGATACAAAAGGTAGGATCTTATCCATTCTCAATCTAAGGGAGATTATATTAGATTGTCTTGTTTGTGGCTAGACCCTTTCCCTTGGGCTAGAGGGATTGTCTTTTCCTGTAGAGAGAATCTTTCTACTCCACAAACCTTATTTCTCATAAGTACTATTGACCCATGCTATAGAGATATTATTATTTATCTTCAAACCTAGACTTTCTAATTCGAGTTGTCTTGATCTGATCGATGTCGCATCCGGAATCAATCTCAACCATATCAAATTGTTGGTGATACGTTGTACAAAGTTGGTGTTGATTTTGTTCTTCACATATGTCTAACACTTGAAGAGGTTGAACAAGTCCTAATTCTACCACTCTGAGGCCTGTGTTGGTCACATGTTAGGCTATGCCATTGCTCAGAAAATCCTTCGCTCTAGTTATTTTCGGCCTTCTATCTTCAAAGATTTCATTTTGGGAGTTCAAAAATGTCATGGATGACATATATATGACCATAAAAAGCACGCCCCAACAACACCCTTGCACCCAGTTGTTACCGTTGGCCCATTCGCTAAATGGGGAATTGATTTCATGACCTATAACCCTTGCTTGGCTGTGGGGCATGCCTATATCATCGTCATTGTCGACTATTTTACTAAATGGACCGAGGCGATGCCCACATATAATGTTGATGGTATAAATACTACTCATCTACTCTTTTACCATGTCATAGACCATTTTGGCATCCCTCAAGCCATTTTCACTGATCACGGATCACATTTTTGTTAGTACATGATGGAAGAATTTACTACTCAATTGGGTCTTTGCCATGACAGCTTAACTCCTTACTACCCACATGCCAATGGCCAAGTTGAAGAGACTAATAAAGTCTTAATTACTATGCTTCAACGTACCATTGGGAAGCATAAAAAGGATTGGAACCTCATGTTTTTTTCGGCTCTTTGGGCTTACTGAACCTTAGCTAAGACAACCACTGGTTTCACTCAATTCTAGTTGGTATATGGATTAGAGGCGACACTCCTATCAAGTGTGAGATTCCTTCGTTAAAACTAGCTATTGAACTACTCCCTAATAACTAACCTGAAGAGGAACATTTAATTTATCTTGAGAGGCTTGATGAAACCCATCATATTGCTGCAATGGTTATCAAAGCATAGAAAAAATGAGTGAAAGCTCATTATGATCAAATTGTTTCTCAATGAGTTTTCATTGAACGTGACTTGGTCTTGTTGTATGACCAAGACAACAATAAGTTGGGAGCTAGGAAGTTCGAACCAATGTGACATGATCCATACATTGTTAGAGATGTTTTGCAAAAAGGTGCCTATGAGTCGGTTGACTATGAAGGTAATGCGTTAGCATAGCCCTGCAACAGGCTTTATCTGAACAAGTATTATGCATGAGTTCCATGTAATTACTTTTGTACATTAGTGTGTGAATTCATTATTGTGCATTTGATTTTTTTGGTGTGATTGTTTGCTTTGTAGACATGTTTCTTTTGCATACCTTGTGTTCCACTCGGTTCGTAGATGTCATCGAACCATTATGTTGGTTTTGATGACAGTGCTTATCGTAGCACACAAAGCTTATATTCTGCACCTTGGGCACTCTTTGCCCATAATTGTGAGTTGATCAATTTACAAGGTATTTTCCTGGGATGAACAACTAATAATATTGTCGAGTACAATGCAGTTATTGAAATGTTATCATAAATAGTTGCTCTCAGAATTAGAAATTTGGTTGTTAAGTTAGATTCACAACTAATTGTGCTACAATTAAATGGTCATTATTCAGTAATAAATCCACAAATTTTGTGCATGTATCTATGTGTTCGATTACTAGAAAGAAACTTTGATAACATTACATATCAACACATTCCATGAAATTTGAATACATTAAAAGATGCATTAGCAAATCATGTTTTAGATATACATTTGCGTCACTTATAAAAACCAAACACATAATCACGATATATGAACACATAAGTAGAGAATATAAATATGCGCACACACATGCACACACACACAAACATCTCTCTCTCTCTCTCTCTCTCTCTCTCTCTCTCTCTCTCTATATATATTATATATATATATATATATATATATATATATATATCAAGTTTGTCAAAGTTTGTTACATCAAAATCTCAAAAAATAGTGTTCTGAGACACACGGCTTTGAAAGCCTACAACAATGCAAATAAACAAGACTAGGAATAGGTTATTCACCCATGTGATGCTCATGATCACATGAGACTACTATAATCACTTGGCCTAACAACCGATGCAGTCTCACGAATACTCCTACTGTATGTCTCTAGTACCGCAACAACACATCATCTATAGTCGTGTACTCTGGAATCACACAAGTAATCACTTCTAGGATTCGCTCCATCTCCACTATAAGCTCTGCTCCTTCCTCGTACAGGGCTTCTTCCTTTACTGGGCATGCTACTCGCCATGCTATTGGGGACACTCCTGGTGGTCTTTCTAGTCCAAAATCTGAAAAATGATAAATAAACTCTCAAATATACTTAAAAAGAAAATAATAAAACTTGAAAAATTCCAAAAACAAGTTTTACTTGCATTGGTCCATTGTGCACCAGGTGGTAGAGGAATATTTGGGTCTCCTCTGAAGTTTGTGCCCGCATAGGCATAATCATCCAATACGATCAACTATTGGCACATCCAACCAAAGAACGATGGAGGTAAATGCATCTGTTGAGCTCCTCCCCATGAGGCATGATCTCACTCCATCTGAGCAATCTTGGATCTCATGGAGTTGGATCGTCCACCTCTACCCAATGGTATCTAAATAGGGGCACACGATCCAAAAAGAATATGACTAGGATTGATCCAAACCTAAACTGTTTCAAGCATCCTATTTTTCACTTGGTCATCTCTCTCTTCATGTTGACCAAAAGTCCTTCGCACTAGTTAAATATTGTTGGAGCAAGACAATCCACTGCATATTGGAACTATGATTTCATTGCCTTATGCAATACTTGAGCCCCAGCTATATGGGCCATGGTGTGTAGAATCATCCTTAAGGGAAGGTCGTTGATGGTTGTTATATTCACCTTCTCGCTCATGGTTGTTTCTGCACCTGGGCAATGCCTTTTGATCAAGGTATTGGTGCACTCTCCTCTAGTACAAGTTCCAAAGAGTTGGACCCTCTCCCATCTTCTGGACAATCTAGTAATGAAGTAGATGTCAGCTACCTCTAGTTCTAGTTCTTGACCTCTAATGATGAAGATCTCGCGACCAAAATCCCATAATCCTATGAGGTATTCTGGCAGCTCATTCTGAGCTCTAGGTCCTAGGGTCTGAAAGAACTTAAGTAATCTATAATTCCGCAAAGCATGAACACATGCATCGTTTTTGGAAACTTGGTGGACTTCTGCCTCATGGCCTCTTTCTTTCCATTCAAAGGCCATATCTATCAAAATCTCTTACAAATAATCCATAAACAATATTTAGAAGCCTTTACATGGATCAAAATTTTGAAAAAAACCTATTAAGAAAGAGGATTTCCCTTATTTTTCACTCTATGCCCAACGCGACTATTTGAATTATTTTTGCACTAGCAGCTTGAGGGCCTTTTGGGATAAGGGGTGATCAGCATGGATCTGATGATTAGACTCCCGCTGATCGCATCGATAATAAAAATGAAAAGCCTCCCCTTCAGCAATCAAAACTTCTATGAAATGGTGGAAAAATGGTATGAAAAGAAAGAGAAGGGGAAGAGCTCTTACATGCAGTTGAAGGTTCATGAAATGGTGCCCCTGATCTCCCACACCGCTTTTATAAAGGATCAAGGAAAATAGGGTAAAATGAACTCTCCAAATTACTCATAGTGAAATGGTAAAATATTTTTCACTTGTTTTCTATTTATAAGTTTTCAAATAAATTTTTACCAATATTTTATTATTTTTCTCAATATCGGTGATGTGTGGTTGTCTTTGTGTAGTTATAGGATAGTACCCACATATTCCATCCAAGGATATCCCAAAAAAACATCCATGTTATCCAAATTTGAAGTATAAAAATCACAATGCAACACATACTTATCCATAGAAAACTTCAAATATTTATAAACTTGAACAACCTCATTATCAACCTGTGTGTTTTCAATGTGTTTTGTTGAAACTTGCAATTTTTTTTTGCCAAATTAACATTGATAAAATTATGCTTGTAGCTAGGATTTATAGACACAATGATCTTCTCCTTCTGAATAAATCCATGAACCTGTAATAAGGAGATACCATCATAAAATAACCCTTTAGTTTTCTTGGTTTCCTTCTTTCGTGTAAAAATAAAATCTTTGCTAGATTGTTTGGTTTCCTTCTTTCCAGTATGAGACCATTTGTCCAACAATAGTTTTTCAATTTCATCAACATGACATAACTTCAAAATCTCACCGTCAAGTGATTTCCACCATATAGCAACCTCATCTTTCAAATAATACTTTATTTTGTCCTTTTAACACCCTGGGAAGTTAAACTTATGAAATGCTATACAATTTTCAATAGTTGGCCCACCATTTTTTCCTGAAAGGAACATCTTGCTAGATGACACGAAGAGGGTTTTGAAAAAATATCACTTACTTGGTGAAAATTTAAAGTGGTCACAGTTCAGTCAATATTACTTAGAATCTTTATTATGACCTATTTTCAGAAATGGAAATACCATTCTATAGCTTCTCATATGATAGAAATCCCGATCTAGGCACTAGAATTTCATATTTGTGCTGCAACATTCCCACTGTCACAAAAATTTCTGAAAAAAGAGTTGATTTTAAATCAGCGATATCTCCCTCATCCAAACTCTGATTCGACTGATTATTTTTTTGAAATTGGGTATTTTTCGGAACAAACCCAGATCTGAAATTAGATTCTGCAAAGTTTGCACCAAAATGTATAGATCTAATCTGTAAACTCACCACCTCGAAAAATGTCTGCAACACAGCTAATTTTTAAATCAGCGATATCTCCCTCATCCAGACTCCAATTCGGCTAATTGTTTTTTTCAAAATGGGTATTTTTTCACAAACAACCCAGTTCTGCATTTAGATTCTACAAATTTTGCACCAGAACATATAGATCTAATCTACAAACTCACTGCCCAAAAAATTCCTGAAAATAAATAAATAAATAATGTCTTATTTGCCCAAGAAAGTGCTCTAATACCACTTGTTATAGATCTGATATGAAAATATAAGAAATGATACCAATATACCCAATAACTGTAAATAATCCCTAGAAATAACAAGATAGAAATAAATATAAATTCTTCTTTATTGATCAAAACCCTTAAGGTAGGGTAACACCATACAATCACTCCTTAAGGAATGAGAACACTCCACAAGCCGTATGTTTGTCCAGACAATATTCCTTAACAACTCTCCATGAGGAGTCTTTAGCCTCTATATAGGCCTCATACATACAATACCATGGGTCAATCTTATATTATTGCTAACTACTTGTGGTCTCTGACATGATACGAGTTAACCACTTTATTTATTACTATGGTCCATCCCGTTATTATATTATTCCCTTGGGTACGTCCCTCTGTACCCCATACTATCACCCCAGGTATACTACAAGCTAACCTTGCCACCAACTACAAAAATCCATCTCGTCTTCCATGTATCATGCCTCAAGAAAGTGGTGGGGAACAATTACAGAATTCAAACCAGTCTACCTAAATTGGATGAAGAAGGTTCACTCTGGCTCCAACTTGAACATGTCCTCGACATGTGAGAATGACATTTGCACATTCGCACGATCAAGGAAGTCCTCATCAAGTGGAAAGACACCTCTCCAAAAGATGCGACCTGGGAACTAGCCACTATTCTTCAGCAGGTTTCGTAGCTTCAGTCTTGACGACAAGGCTGGTTTTATGGGGGAGGGCATGTTAGGGTCCAACCCTAACCCCCTTATTTTTGTATAGGTGAACATTTCTTTCATCTCTGAATAATAAAATTCTTGTTGTTATTTCTCATTTTGTTATGTGTTCTAGGTTGTATTTCTTCGTATATTTGGTATTTTGGCATCTTCTCACAAGTCAAGAGCATAAATGTTAGGGTCCAACCCTAACCCCCTTGTTTATGTAATAGGTTCATGTCATAGTTATAGTTAGTTAAAGAGTCAATAAAGCCCATATTAATAATTTTAAGTGGTTGACCCACATTTAAAGAAAGGGACCACATTTAGTTGCAAATGGACCATGGTATTAGATAGATGGTATTAAGAGAACCATGGTATTAGATAGATGGTATTAAGAGAACCATGGTACTCACCCATGGTATTGCATGTATGAATCCTATATAAAGGATAGAGACTCCCCATTGAGGAGCGTCGTGTCTTATTTTGTAATCGAGCTCTGCTGCCACTTGTTATGATCTGACCTGCAAATATATGAAATGATACCAATATACCCAATAACTATAAATAATCACCAAAAGTAACCAAATCTAAATATAGATATAAATGCTTCTTTATTGATCAGAACCCTTAAGGTAGGGAAACACCATACATTCACTCCTTAAGGAAGAAGAACACTTCACAAGCCATATGCTTGTTCATACAATATTCCTTCACATCTCTCCATGGGGAGTCTCTAGCCTCTATATAGGCCTCATACATACAATACCATGGGTCATTACCATGGTTCCCTCAATACCATCTCTCTAATACAATGGGCTTATTACATTATTGCTAAATACTTGTGGTCACTTACATAATACGGGTTAACCACTTTATTTATTACTACGGTCCATCCCATTATTACATTATTCCCTTGGGTACCTCCCTCTATACCCCATACTATCCCCCTTAGGTATACTACATTAGTGATGAACATGTTGAATGAAAGTGAAGGAGATAGTGATATCGACTATTGCTTGGTATAGGGAAAATGCATGCCGTAGGAGATAGTGAAATAGAATATTTTTTGGAAGAGGGTGCATGCATGTTAAGGGCACGCATGCCACACCTTCAATTAATTCTAGTCTAGATGTTGTTTCAAATTTAGCAATTTCAAATTTTAATAGATGTTTTCTATTATTAGAACTTTTCAACTTTTCTTTTGTTATTTTTAGCATGCATGATCTATTCTTACTAAGAGGGTGTAGATCCTTAGTAAATTAAAATACTTATGGATGAGAAATTCCCATCGTAGGTAGAGGACACAAATCTCAAGGAAGGGATGCAAGCTTGCAAGCTCCATTTCATCTTTTGATGGAGACACACTTACTTGGTACTCTTACCATGCAACTATGGTGCAATAAGTGATCAGGTTAGGGTTATGATTTGACAAGGTCCAACGAGATAAGATTTTGCATTTGTCCATATTCATTGTACTTTCTCTCCTCTTCATATTCTATAAGCGAGATGTGAAGTGCACCATTGTGTTGGTTATCACAGTTTTGTTTTAAATTGTTGTAGTGTATGTTTTTTAGTAATAAATAGAAGATAGGTTCAATTGAGAGTTCAAATCTATGAATTTTCCATTCAATTTTTCCACAATATGTATTTGTAAATCAACCAACTTATATTTGCCTCTTTTTTATTGAAGATTTCAAGTTTTCAGCTACCTAGTATTTAGGTTATTCTCTCTAGGTATAAAATTTGCTTACCATTGTTAATGAAAACAAAGTGATATACATATAAAGTGGTATACAAAATATTAATGAAAAAATAGATACCTACAATATCTAGTGAAATTAGGAGATTTTTAAATTGGGAAGTTGTATTGGATTCGTATTGGTAAGGGGTTAAATAAAGTGATTTATAGAGGTATTTTCCAATATGTAGTCAAATTAAGGGTATTTTTTAGTATGCCATGAATGCACGTGCTATGTTATAGGTTCATTGAGTGAAGCCACCTTGCTTGAGCCACAAGACACAGAGAAGGTACTTAGAGATTTTCGTGATGGACCGATAAGTGGTCACTATGCAGGCACACAACTGCACATAAGGTGATGAGGGCTAGTTATTATTGGCCCACTCTATTCAAATATGCTCGTTCTTACATTTTCAAGTTCCCAACCTGTCAGAGATGTGCCAGTGGGGACCATAGGTTCGCTGCCCCACTACTACCAATAGCAATTGGGGAACCATTCCAACAATGGGTCCTAGATATTATCAGAGAAATATTCCCACACTCGTCAAAGAAATGTATAGTAGAAAAATAATGAAGGACAAGAACAACCGATTGTATTTTTTAGCCAGGTGTTGTGAGATGTAGAGTTGAAGTATAAAGTATTAGAGAAATTGGTTTATTCTTGGGTCAAAGCCCTAAAGGCCTTCTGAATTTATGTCCTTCAATCTAATATAATAGCTTATGTTCTTACAGTTGATGTGAAAGATAATATTGTGCAGGGTGATAGTGAAGGAAATATAGGAAAAAATATTGCTACGATTCAAGAATACTATATGGATATCAAACTCACTAGGTTGATCAAGGGGAAAGGATTAACTAAAATATTGACAGAGGCTAACTACCAAGCCTTGGGTATAAAATTGCTGGAAGACAAGGAAGGAGAAGGTGGAAGAGCAGAGGAACAGAACAATATTGAGACCTTAATACAAAAAATTCAAATGAAGTACCTTGTCTCACATTGGTATAAGTATATTGTCCATTATTTACGTTTTTTGAAGTTCCCATTGAATTTTGACAAAGTTAACTACAAGGCCTTGAGGTTGCAAGCTTAGAATTTTTTTTATCTCAAATGGCCAACTATACTAGAAGGACCTAATGGGGGTTTTCTATTATACTTAGTAGAAGAGGAGATTCCTAAGGTGATTGATGAATTCCATAGTTGTGTTTGTGGGGGACATTACAACTGGAGAGCCACAACCCATAAATCCTCAACACTAGTTTCTATTGGCCAAAACTATACGGTGAAGTGCATATATATGTTCGGGCCTATGTAAAATGTAATTTTTTTGCTAAGAAGCAAAAGTTATCACTCCTCTCCCTAATTCTTATTTTTATGGAGGACCCCTTC
Organism: Pinus taeda; assembly: GCA_000404065.3. Taxonomy (NCBI): domain Eukaryota; kingdom Viridiplantae; phylum Streptophyta; class Pinopsida; order Pinales; family Pinaceae; genus Pinus; species Pinus taeda. The sequence goes on from APFE030245381.1 coordinate 84,856, forward strand.
AAGCAAATAGGGGCTAGACTTCACAAGGGAGATACATCCACCATCTAGTGGTCAACACAAATGGATACTTAGATCCAATTATTATTTCACGAAATGGGTGGAGGCCATCCTAACCAGAAATGTGACTTATACAGTGCTCATCAAGTTTATGGAAGAGAATATCCTTGCTTGGTTTGGTTGTCCAAGGAATATTCTCACTAACAACACTCAGGTATTTAAGTTTTCCAAGTTTCTTAGTTTTTGCCAAAAGTACAACATCATCGTGGGACACTCCACCACCTACAATCTATAGGGATATTCATTGGTTGAATCTTGAAATAAAAATTTAGTGAGGAATTTGAAAAGAACATATCAAAAAATCAAAAAAACTGGGACTCACAACTGAAATTTTCTCCATGGGCCAACAGAGGTACTACCAAGAGGTCAAATGGGAAGTCTCCCTTTGAGTTGGTATATGGAAAGACTGCAATTTTCCCTGCCCAACTAGCTATGCCAATGGTTAAAATACTACAGGATGTTGAGGAGGATCCAAATTCTCTGACCATGCGAATAAATTATTTGGTGGAACTTCAAGAAACAAAAGGGGAGGTAACTCAGAATTTGATTAAATATCAAGAAAATATGAAGGCACTTTTTGATAAAAAGGCAAGGGACAAATCCTTACAGCCACGAGATTTGGTACTCAGATGGGATGTTAGAAGAGAGGAAAAATGAAAGCATGGGAAGTTTGATCCCTTGTGGTTTGGACCTTTCAATATATTTAAAGAAAAATGAAACAACACCTTCTTACTGGAACTTGGATGGTGAGGTGATTGAGCTTCCTATGAATGAGTAGTTTATCAAACTCTATTTTCAACATTAAAGAGGTCCATTTCCACCCATTGTATATACTAGTGAGCCATTGTACATACCGGTAATGTTTTAATTTATTACCGCTTCTCTTTTTTCTTTTTTAGGTACTTGAATAAAAATGAATCCACACCCAATAGACATAGGCACAAATCTACAGGTTCTCAATGCATTTCTTGCAATACATTGTCCCCAATTGGAGCCGATGTTGTCACCTGCCATACCCTCTTATAAATGTGTCAAATGGTCTTATTTCATATCCCTAGTATAGAGAAGGATGGGTGAAATATTGGTTGACTAGAGGGAAAGCCCAAGGGGAGATTGGAAATCCAAAATCTGAATGGAAGGTCGACCATTGAGTGTCGATTCTCAGAATGGTGGATATCAAAGATAGACTTAGAATATCAAGGGATGATGTAAGAATGATCAGCAAAAAGGCATATCGAAATTTCTATATTTTGAAGTTCAGAACTTAAGAAACTTCAACGGTATTGAAAATCGAATCTGAAAGGGAATATTATAGCATGTAGTCAGAAGGATGGTATATCAGAAACTTGATAGGTAGGACCTTGGAGTGGGCTAATATTAGAGCCTAGAGCTTTCAGAGATCAGAATATTGTAATCCTTTATAAATTGAATTCCTTATTAAACGTCGAGGTTGTGGAGAAATATAATTACAAATGAAATCGTTAAAAAACTAAAGGAACTAGGGAACCTTTCTCTCTCCTCAAGACAGGACACATGGCAGTAGGTAATTGGCCTGTAGGAGCTGACAAGGAAGATGATGTCAGTATGAAGTGGAAGTACAGAGGACACGTGGCAGTCTGTTTAAGCATTTTTAGGTGCCCTAGTGGGGAAAATCTGTGTGACATGTGTCACCACTCAGGAGGCACCACGTGGAGATGATGACCTCAGCATGACATCATCTCAGAGGTTGGCATTTTAGAGGGAAGATATTTTGAAACTCGTGCGATTTTCAAATCGAAAAAGTTCTGATGAAAGGGGCTTCCGATGTATGATTGGCACATAGTCATGGGAAATCAAAAGAACTAAGGGCATACAGTAAGGCTTAGCACCTAGTGTTGTAAATACGCCACGTCGAACTTATTTTAGACATTAGTTTATTGGAGGTAGGAGGCATTATAACTCCATTCTATTTGCATTTTGAATAAGTTACAAAATAGAGATCTTTTGATGTTGATGAGCATATGATTGTAGAAGATCCAAAGGACGAAGGACATAGAGAGGGTTGGGAGCATAAGAGATATAAAAAATATAGGAGGAAAGAAACATCATAACTCTGTTCCAATTTCAATTCGAAAAAAATTTCGATGAAAGGAGCTTCGATGTGTTGGTGGTGCTTGTTTATATAAACCCAAAGAGCTAATGGAAGAGAGTGATTACAAAAGGAAATAGGCCTTCGATATGAGCCCAAAGGCTTTAGCACCTAAGCACCAAGACCTTGGTCACAGCACTTGGTCCCATGGACGGGAAACTGGAAGAGGGGCTAAACAAAGAGCTAAAGGGAAATTGGGACTTCGTAATTTTTAACGTTCTTTTAATAAAGTTACGATACATGGGGTCTCCAAGATACCATATGTAGTGTTGTATGAAAGCCTCCGGCCACAATGCATGGTACTATGATAGATAAACAAAAAAGAGGATAAGCAAGAGGGAGTTGGGGACATCAGAATTTTATGATTTCGTAATGTTTCTTTTTATAAGGCTTATGATATATTAAGCCTTGAAACTATAATATAGAGAGTATGGAGGAGGAATGGCTCAGAAGCTAACGGTTTTGTTCAATCATCAATGAGCGCAGAGCACCTCCAACGTCACCACATCAAATCATGACTTACTCTAGAAAGAGGGAATTCAAGTAGTTAGAGGGAGAAAGAAACAAGAGAAGTGGCAAATAACCATGGTAGGAATATCATGATAGAGGTGTGGCTAGATCATCATCACACCACTAATCCAGATAATGAAGCCTAAGTCCACCTAAGGAAATTAGAGGAATCAACATGGAAGATATTTTTTTGTGCCAAATATGACACCTTCTATTTCTCATGTGTATTTCATTTTTGTATTTTTAGACCTAAACATTTATTATTTATATGCATACTCTTGATGAGATACTCTAAAATTGATCAATTTCATAGCTGTCGAGTTCTTGTTTCCATGACACCTTCAGGTTCCAATATTATTTTTCCTTCATCATCAAGTTTTGGAAATGTTGTTTGAACTGGAAGCTTGTCACCTATAACCTTCTTTGAGCATGAAACCTGGAAAACTATGTGCGCCCGGGAAGATGTAGGAAGCTCCAATTTGTATGCCATAGTACCAATATTTTGCAACACCTTGTAAGGACCATAATACTTTGGTCATAATTTATTATCCTTCTTATCTTGCTTGAGTGAAATTTGTTTGTCTGGTAGTATTCGTAAAAATACCCTATCGCCTACATCAAAATTTCTATCACTGCGATGTTCATCTAGTTGTTGTTTCATTCTATTCTACACCAAAGTGAGATTATCCTTTAAGAGTTGTAGAACTTGTTGTTGATGCTCTATGTGATCTTCCACTACTTGAACCTTAGAATTTTCTCTTAAAGATGATGTGATGGATAGTGGACTATATCCATAAAGTACCATAAATGGGGTCATTTTTGCTACAGTATGGAAGGAAGTGTTATACCACCATTTAGCCAAAGGTAACCACTTGCCCAATTATGTTTCTTTATACAATACAAAGAAACAAAGATATCCTTCAAAATATTGTTTACTATCTTAGTTTTCCCATCTAATTGAGGATGATAATATGAGCTATGATCTAATTGAGTACCCAGACAAGAAAATAATTCCGTCCAAAAATTCCAGTGAAAATAGGATCTTTGTCTACAATAATATTTTGGTTTCCATGTAGCTTTTGAATTGTTTCCATAAATGCAATAGCAACTATACAGGCTTTAAATGGATGAGATAATGCACAAAAATGTGCATACCTGGTAACTTTATCAACTGACCACCATGATTACACTCTTTCCTTCAGACTTGGGTAAACCTGTGATAAAATCCATTGAAACCTCCTCCCAACGTTGACTTGGAATGGATAAACGTTGTAACAGACCTGTGGTATTAATTTTCTCAACTTTATTTTGTTGGCAAACCAAACATTTTGCCACAAAGTTTTGAATACCAGATTTAAGGCCATCCCAAAAAAATTCCTTCTTAATCCCGTGGTAAGTTTTTAAAAATCTTGAGTGCCCTCCTAAGGGAGAGGTGTGCAATTCCAGAAGAATATTTTGTTTTATTTGGGAATTATTACAAAGGTATAAGCAATATTTGTACCATAATGAATCATTTTTCCACATAATGTATCATATGTACTAGGATCTTGCTGCAACTTTTGAATGAGTGCCCACACTTCTTCACCATTCTTCTATTCATCCCTTGCTTCAGTTATCAAATATAGTTGAATAATAGAAATGGAACAAAGCAATGCGTTCACATCCTCATCCTTTCTTGAGAGTGCATCTACAACAACATTTTGCTTCCCTTTTTTGTAGATGATTTCAAAGTCATAACCCAACATCCTTTTGACCCATTTTTTCTTCTCTTCTGAAGAAAATAACTTTTCTAAAAAGTATTTAAGGCTATCATGTCTTTCTTTACCTTGAATTTCCTTCCCATTAGGTAAGGTCACCATTTCTTAAGTGCATGTAGTATTGCCAACATTTCCTTCTCATAAATAGCTTTGTGTAAATACTTTCCTTTGATTGGACGACTTTCAAAAGCAATGGGTCTTCCTTCTTGCATTAGAACAACACCAATTCCATTTCCTAAGGCATCACATTCCATAATAAAAGGTTTTTGTGAAGTATGGCGTAGCTAAGACCGGTGCTTAGCACATTGTCTCTTTAAGATTCTCAAAGGCCTTAGTTGCTTCTTGAGTCCAATAAAATGCATCTTTCTTCAGTAATGTCGTTAGAGGTGTTGCTATTATCACATAATTCTTAACAAACTTGTGATAATATCCTATCAACCTGAGAAATCCTCACAGATGCTTTATGGATGTGGGGATTTTCCATTCCTTAATGGCTTTAATCTTGTTAGGGTCTACCTTAACACCCTCATGAGATACAATATGACCCAGATATTCCACCTCTTATACTCCAAAGAAACATTTTTAGGTTTTTGCATATAATTGTTTCTCCTCTAATAGCTTGAGCACCCTATCAACATGGTCAACATGATCCTTCCAAGACTTCTTGTAGGTTAGTACATCATCAAAAAATACTAACATAAATTTTCTAAGGAAGGGTTTGAAAATGGAATTCATCAAACCTTGAAATGTAGAAGGTGCATTAGTAAGGAAAAAATACATGACCAAAAATTCATAATGACCCTTGTGAGCAAGGAAAATTTTAAGGATGGAAAATTTTCTTGAAGTTTAGAAACATTGGCGAATCTCACTAATCCCTAATATGCAAACTATAAATTTTTCAATGATATATTTGTAAAATTATTCAAATTTAATAATGATTTATCATATAGCCACTATATAATGTTGGCGATTTTTAAGGTAAAATAATTTTATATTATAAAATTTGGGCGAATCATCTTTTATAAAAATTGGAAATTGGCGAATCATTTTTCGGAAAAATCATGGAAAATTAGCCCATTGGGCGAACATTAGCCCCTAAAATTTTCCATGCTTGTGAGTTATAAATGTTGTTTTGGGAATGTCTTCAAACTTCATTCTGATTTGATGATATCCTGAACGAAGATCCAACTTGGTGAATTAAATTGATCCATGCAATTCATCCAATAGTTCATTAATGAGAGGAATGGGAAATTTATTTTTAATAGTGAGCTTGTTGAGCTCCATATAATCTAGACACATGTGCCATGATCCATCCTTCTTGTGCACCAATACTACTTGAGAAGAGAAAGAACTTTGACTAGGTTGAATTATACCAGCCTCTAGCATTTCTGCAATCATATGTTCAATTTCACTCTTTTGGGCATAGGGATATCTGTAAGGCCTGATGTTTGGAGGAATACTTCCTATAACCAAATGAATAACATGATCATGATTACGAATAGGTGGGAGGCCTTTGGGAGTTTCAAATACCTAGGAATGATTGTCCAAGACTTTTTGGAGGTCTGGAGAAATAGATGATTTCGATGTTTGAACCTCTAGTGAACATAATTGTGCAATTACATCCCGTTTTTATTTATTTAGAAGCTTTTTCATGCTATTAGAGTTGATTATCTTTCCTGATTTCCCTATGATACCCATTAATTCAACTTCCTTTCCTTTTTAAAAGAAATTCAAGAAAAATTATTGAAAATTAAAAGCTATCATACCCAAAGATGGTAACCATTGGACTCGTAGTACAACATTAGAACCATCCATTGGAATGGAAAGAATTGGACTATTCAATATATATTCTCCCATGGATAGCTTAATATTATGGCACTTTCCAGAAAAATTTACGGTTCCTCCATTTGCAACCATCACTTGACACTCTGGTGCTGGATATAGGAAGCAATTTAATTCCTTTGATATCTTATAATAAATAAATTTATGGGTATGTTGACAAGGTTAATCCTTTCTGCAGACAGAGATGATCCCTCTATCCCAATGAGTGGGTATAGCAACTAAAGGGACAACCAATTAGACATCTTTCTAGATTACAATTAAAAAATAGAACAAGAGAAAAGGCCTACCTTTCTCTAATGCTAATTTGATTTCCTTTGTTGAGATCCTCAAACCGCTTGTGTCATGGCCTTGTTCCTACTTATTTCAGCGTTTATATACTTGCACAACTGACCAATAGACAACAAAGAATACCAAAACCAATAGCAAATCCAATAATAATCTATTTAGCTGATCAAGGAGTGCCAAACCAATACATACATGAACATACATATTTTGGGAAGATGAACCAACATTTGTATTATTATTTAAAGAATAAAGGGGAAGCTTACAACCATAGTCTTGATTTTGAAAGTCTCTACTTGTGTGGTATTCCAAGTCCAAGCCAAGAAAATCTCCAACACTCCTTCTCCAAGTCTAATGAATAACCTCTAAGGACAAGCTCAACATAGGGGTGAAAATGGACATAGATCAACCATTTGGGAATGGTAAAGGGGAAATTTATAAGTTGGGAGAGGGAGTTAGAATTCATCCAAAGATATGATTAGGCCCACATCTTAAGGAGGTAGCTAATAGGGATGAGACCAAGAGGTCAAATTAGGAGGATTTGGCCTCATCTATGTGAAACCACCTCCATCTCGCCACTCTGGAAGCTTCTAGATCACGAAGGTTCTCATCCTGTTTAGGCAAAATTCATTTTTGAGACCATGACAAGTATGAGAGAGAATAATTTGATGCCATCATTGGCTTAACAAGGTGAAATAGGTGATCATCATGGTTTTGAGCTTCATAAGGGTGATGATTCTTATTTTAGGGTTTCATGAGCTATTTCTTTAGGGAAAGCTCTAAATATTTTCCAAGAAAAGTTAAAGGAGGGATTTGAGATGTATACATTAATGAGTATACTATATAATGATCATGTTTTAGGCACTTTAAGGTATGTCACAGGGAAGTGCAAGAGGTGTGAAAAAATATTGTGTAACAGGGTACTACCCAAATCAATCAACACTATTACCTTTTTCTTCTTGATATGTCCTTCTATATTGGGAGTTTTAGGAGTTGTAATTCTTACCAATGCATTAAAATATATGGCCAGATTCATTTCTTCTTTCTCTGGGGTTTATTCCTAGGGTATATCCTCCTCCTTTGATGTTTCTCGTTCCTTTTCTTCCTCCTCTTCATAATCTATGTAGAATAATTTATTCTCCGCACACTTATGACCTTTAGTGTATTTTCTATCACAATTGTAATAAAGTCCCTTTTCTCTATTTTCCTCCAATTTTTGTGGTGTCAACCTTGTAGGTTATGGAATACTAGGAATAGAAACACTTCCATCTTTATAGCTGTGATTGGTAGACTTCCTTGTTGCCATAATTTTGTTTTCAACATTTCTTGCCACCGTGAATGCCTTCTCCAATGAATCAGGTTCCCAAAGGTGAACCTCATCTTGGATGTTATCTTTTAAAGTCCCTATGAAAACATCAATCCTATGCTGCTTTGGAATTTTGGTTACCCTAATATTCAATTTTTGGAAGTCTTCAATGTGCTCTTCCATTGAACCCTTTTGTTTGAGATTTATCAATTGGCTAAAGAAGGTGTTGCTCTTTGTATCTTCATAATGTGCTATCATTTCCTTCATAAAAATTGAGCAAGTGACAATTGGTTTATGAGAACAAATCCATCTATACCATAAAAACTGATTGGGTTCTAAACACAAAGCTGCAATACGTACCTTTTGTGAGGGTTGCAAATCCTGTAGATCAAAATATTGCTCCCTCTATAGTATCCAAGTTACCAGATCCTTGCCATCAAACTTCCTCATCTTTATCTTTGGAATATGGTGGTTCTTAAACCCCACATGGGAGTCTCTAAAATCATGATTTATATTTCTTTTGTCTTAATCATGATTTTCATGGATTGTCTTGTCACTAAAGGGATGCCTTTCTTCTAGCAACTTTGCCAAACCTTCTTTCAATCCTTGTATCTTAACATTCATCATTGCTTCCATGTCTGATTTAAACCATCATTGGAAGATACCATGTACCTTTTTATATAATCTATATTAACATTCATCATGGCTTCCAATTCATTTTTTGTTACTTTTTACGAGAGTGAAATTTGTTTCATCTAGTCTTGAAATTTTGATATATCATGTTGCATTTCTTCCTCTTCTTCATGTGTCATAGTGGAGCTTGTGGGTTTCTTACTAGATGTTTCCATTTTATTTCTTTGGGGCATCAATTAATGATAATTATCCCTCACTATGCCCTTTGAATCACTTCAAACTAAGTTTTCAAACCAAATTTATGCAATTTTTTAAAAATCCTACACACTTTTTTTTTTGCTTTGCAGGAGCGTGATATTGAATCTGTTGTATCACTGTAATTTCAGATCTCTAAGGTATGAAATTTCATCCTATGGTAGCCCTCTAAGTCCTCTTTCCCAAACCATAGGTTTGATCAAGATTGGAGTCTTCAAAAAAGATTTAGGCCAAATCTCCCATGATGAACTGATTATAGACTTCTTCAGTAGAGAAAACTTGTATGACATGCTACATATCATTGTTTCAATCTTCACACCTGAAAACACTACATAGAAAACTAATTTCCATACTATTTCTATAACTTCTTATGAAATTTCAACCTGATACTCAGAGAGAAAGTTATGACAATTTTCCCAAGCTCACCTGTTTGGGACGAAATTTGGGATCCTGTAAAAACCCTAACTTCCTTGGATCATATCTCCGAAAATATAGCAACAAAAGCTATGAAATTCGGACCCGAGGTCCAGCAAGAGGTTGGCTCAAATGGGTGCTTTTTTAGCTTCTAAAATGTCATTGAAAAAGAGATAGCGAAAATTCCACGATGACCTGTTTAGAGCAGTGAAACCCTAGAAGCCAAAGCTCCTATCCAAAATGTTATGCAACCAGCTCACAAAATAGAAGAAAAGATAGATCAAAGACTTCAAAATTGGCCTCTTCGAGGGGAAAACCTCCTTTAAATTACACAAATGAATAATTCTTTTATGATTCAATTGACACAACCTCCTTTCTATATATAGGAGTCTAAGGTGTCACAATATAATTAGAGTTGACATAACAATAATAATGTAAGGGCACCACAATAACAATAGTGGGTTTATATGGGAACACAAAAATAACAATAAGGGGACTAGACTAATAACAATGAGGGAATATTGGGCTTCAATCTGGCACACCAATAACAATAAGGGGGCTACACTAATAACAATGAGGGAATACACTAGTATTATAGGGACCTAACATCATGTTAGTCATGTCCTATCTTGTTTGGTGTCATGGTCATTGTACATAAATAAGACCTTGTGTAAAAAGTGCATGTTTCAAAAGGACTTTGTGGTGGAATGAAAGAGAAAATGTGACAACCACAACACTTGGGTTTTGTTTGTTCTTCTTCTTTGTTTTGGGAAGATGTTATAGGTTGAGTTGAGTCTAAATGGAAAATATGATACATCCAAAAGGAAAACCTTGAGGGAACTTATTAGATCCACACCTATGTTAGTATCCAAACTACTCAACTTGGTATAAATCTACTAGTGTGTTAACACTTGTCAAATCTAGGAGAGAAAGAATAAGGGGAAAATATAAAGCAAGAGAACCTATATCAGAGGTCTTAAAAATACTTCTCTGAAGGGGAAACCTCCTCTATGTCAATAAGTTGGGGATCCTTCTTCATCCCATTGAAAATAATAAGTTCCAAAGCAAAATTATATTAAATAAATAACTAAAGGGAGAAAGAAGAGAAAGGCTTCCTCCGCAAGGAGTTGAAAAAAGTGACTTTTCCACAGCACTGTCCAGGCCTGTTGGCAACGAAGAAAAAATTGTGTTCCTGGGGTGACTCCACTCAGGTACTATCCAAGCTTGCTGGTAGCAGAGTAACACCAAAGATGAAAAATCATACTCTGAATATCATAAACTTGTCGCTCACATTATCCTTTCCTGGATTGAAATAATTGTGATGTGGTGTATATTTGTGTATTTAACCAAGTGGAAGAAAGTGAGGTACTATGTATATAGCCAGGTAGAAAGGGGTAAGTCAAGGTAATTTGATTGGTGAAATAATACTTCCTAAAGGATTGAATCTTCAACTGAAAATTTATTCCTAAAAAGAGAAGTTGAAGCTCACCCAATGTGTCACCAAGTGTTTTCGCTGCTACAACACCCTCCAAAATTTCACTACATTCAACTTTTGGAGCATACTTCCCCATCGTATCTATTGTCGCTCTAGTCATCAAGTGTTGTTTCAAGTCATTCTCTATGTTTCAAGTGTTCTTGATCATCCTTATGTGTCATCGCATTGATTAGAACATCTTTAGTGCATGTCATGGTCATAACACCTTTTTTATTCTAAAACGACACTTTTGGCTAGTAGTCACACACACTTTGTCCGTTGTACTTGGGGAATGTATCTAAAGTGAAACTTTGATGCATATTTATCCTTGTTCAAGATTGTCTAAGTTTTCTTGATGATTTGGTACATGTCGCACATAATTTTGTGTCTAAACTAATTGTGTTCACCCCTTTTTTTATCTCCCAAACTTAGAAAAATTTTGGTTGCAAAGTGAACCCATCGAGACTAGGAGTACATTAGTGTACTCTTAAGCCTCAAGAGGGAATCCTTCATTTTTCAAAATTTCACCCTACACCTTACAAGGGCACATAGCGCACTCCTAAGAAACATTTCCATTTATTGTTCTAAACTGCTCCCTTTGAAAAAATAAGTATTCCTTTGAGTGCACTCCTTTGACTCGAAGGAATGCACCCTCCATGAGCACATGACTGCATCCCAAAGACCCGAATATTAACTTCTGCAGCCTTCAACAATGTGCCTTGTGCCCTCTTTAGCCTTTTGAGTGCATGAGCACACTTTGAAGCCCTGAAGCTTTAGCCTTCATCCTTCAAATATGTGTCATGTGCCCTCCTCTACCTTCTTGAGTGCATGAGTGCACCACAAATCCCTGAAGCCTCTCCCTTTAGCCTTCAGCTCTATGCAATGAACTATCTTTGTCTCCCTTGACTGCATGATGCACTTGGGAAGCTTGAAGCCTCCTCCTTTGTCCTTAAAATATGCACCCTACGCCCTCCCTTGAGAATTTCTCTCTCTCTTGAGTTCATGAGTGCATCCCAAAGCCTTGAAGCTTCCTTCCTTCAGGCCTTCAGCCTTTCAAAGTGTGCCCTTCAACCCATTGAGGTTTTCCTTTCTCTTTCGAAGCACATTATTAAGGAATGAACAAAATATCAGCATGAAACATGTTATAATAGGATATTTTTAGGCTGATGGTTTCTTTCCATGAGTGATTGTAGCTACATGTATTTCAGGAACATTATGGCAAGAATGCATGAAGAAGATTAGGAAAAGAATGAAAACAAAGGAAGCATTACAAGAATAAGAACACATTGAAGTCTTGATGATCAAAGTACCCTAAAGAATCTATAATATCAAAGACCCCTTGGAGGGTGAAGACATCAATGAACAGAAGCTTCATTTAGAATGAAAAGACGAGTGGTATCCATGTCACCCATTGAAAAAAGTCCATGTCATCATTCAGTATTAGTCACAGTCATCAAGGATAGTGACTTGTTACGTCTTCATCACATGATGATGTGGAAGTAATGATGTAATGGTGTAATCATTGTAAAGACACATAAGTGGAATTCCAAGATTCATGTGTGGAAAAAAGAGACATAGAAGTCCAAAATATATGTAATACCAAGAGTCATATGTAATTCCAAAGTCATTTGGAAGTCCAAAGGTTGTAAAATTCCAAATGTCATTAGGAGTTGTAAAGTCAAGATTCATGGGGATGTGAAAGGTCACACGTCAAGTTATAAAAGGATCATAATTACTCATGCAAAAGAATTTTAACCTTGGCTTCTCCCACATGGCATTAGAGAGATAGAGTTAGTACTTTTGGGGAGCAAGTAGTGGCTCTAATGCTCCAATATTGGTGCTAGTGATGTTCATTGTACTTATGTATCTTGGAAAAATTTCTTAATAATTGAAGCCTTTTGGCCAACTCTTTTTCATACATGGATTGTGGATGTTTTAAGACTACTCTTTGAATGTTTATGATTATGTTATGCTATACAACGACCCCAATTTCAAATTTTTTATCAAAAAACTTTAAATAGAAATGGGTCCCTATTTTAAAAATTAATTAAATTCAATAAAACAACAATAATCCCATGTTTTTATTTAGTCACATAGCACATGGAAATCCTTATCAAAAGGTACGATCCAATAGAAATAATATCCAAAACCTTTTGTTAAAACAAAATTAAAATAATATGTCATATCTTTTTTAGAAGCTCTCATAAGCAAATCTCTGATGCGATAATGTGATCATAGATCGCAAATCGCAAGCTCAACAACGAAGCATCATAAATGTCTATGCCAAAACCTCTGATGCAATAATACAATCGCAATCAGCCATCGTAAATACCATGAGACACATAACGAAGCCCTTTGGAAATCGCCAATGCAATCTTATAAAGGAAAGTGCGCTATGCGATAAAAGACTGTTAAACATATATTGGTAGGTTTTAAACTTTAAATCATTAATAAACAAAAAAGCAATAGATTTGCTAATTATCCTTCCGCCTTATTATACTACTTACCTTTATCACAATCAGGGCTACCAATGGAAAATGTTAAGCTTGACTGGTGAACCTCGCGATCCGCGATATGCGATTTATCGCAGATCACTGATCAGGAAAACCAAAAGATTCGTTTTAAAGGACCATCACACATATGTGCGATGCGACATATAATTATTGCATTTATTTATCATGATGGCAGTTATGGAGGTCATTAATTTAGTAGTTAAGGTTGAGTCCTTTGAGGATTTCATTTGTGGTAATACTTGATTACATTTCGATTATCATGCTTGAATTACCATAACGCTTTTCATTTCACATTGGCTTTGAACATGTTTATTTCTTTGTTACGTTCTTTCATTATTTGTGCAGAGCAACTCTGAGTTGATGAATCCAAAGAAAATGGCAAAGAAGGTGAAGAAACTAAAGGCTTATGTTTTAGCCAAAGAAGAACTAGCGAAGAAGCTTTTAATATCTGATACTACCTGCCTCGGTCTTGGCCAAGTTTCATGGGAGAGTATTTACAATTTGTTGGAAGCAGAGGATCCTGAAGAAATCGAGGTGGAAGCAACAACAGATGGCATGAGTAAATCAGAGAATACTCTTAGGGAATTGGCTTGCTCATATCTTCATAGAATAGCAGCTCGTGCCAAAGTTTTACTCTATAATGACGTGGTCAGGTGGGTTATTGAGAGCATCACAACCACAGACAGAACTTTCTTCACAATTGATGGAAGAATGTTTGGATCATTTAGAGTAGAAGATATTAGACAAATGTACCATTTGCCTCAACCAGAGAATCATTATAACAAACCATTTTTTGAGGCTTTCGCCAAGGAGAACCACATCGAATCCGACCCTATCAAACAATGAAGGCATTTTCCAACCAAGCACAAGCATGAATCATCAAGTATGTACTCCATAGGTTCTTTGGCCTCTCCTTATTGTTATGTTGGTGCAATGATGTGCAGACTCTTTGAAGTCCATGATTCTACTAAATTTTCTATAGAGATGGTACCATTAATGGAGGTTGCAATTAATGGCTTTATCATGGACTGGGAAACCATCTTGTTTGATAAATTAGCCAACCAGATACTTGACCATAGAAAAATTAGGGTTGTGTCCACTCAGGTGATATCCCCATTTTACATGAGTGCTTATATTATGGACACTATCTGTTTCAATTCTGAGTGTCCCATTCTAGGATGGAAATGGATTCCACAGGACCCTAACCCCATTCACCTCTATCATAAAGAACTGTGGAAACCCCATTGAAAAAACCACCTGTATAGAATTTGTCATGATTTTATCCTTCCCGTGTATTATGCCATATTCAATAAGCCTACTCCTAGGTTATCTGAGGAAGTGTCAGTCGACCTAACTGCAATTGGTAGTTGGCTTGGAGAAGAGAGATTCACCTACATAAGACTTTTCGGTAGCCTTGCCAACCGACATGTCCTTCCCCTGTATGTCCCTGATAAACTACTGGCCAGAGAATTAGCACATGAAATAACAGTTGAAGGGATGTTGAGGAATCTTAGGGATTATAAAAGGCACATGTGGCCAAAATTTCCCCTTCAATGCGATGCTTTTACCCTGCATTATTTCAAACATGTAGAGAAGGCAACCAAGAAAATAAAGTTGTTAAAATTCGCAACTATCCCAAAAAGGGAGTACGATCCTAGATCAGTTGCCTACAATGTTACTGCTCAAGCCAAAATCACCAAATTTGATCATGAGAAGGATAGTTTCGATGATTTGTTTGTTTCAGCAAAAGTATTTTCTCAAGTCAAACATTTGTCCAAAATCAAATTGGGAGTAGAAGGACTAGAGAAATTCTATAAGCTCAAAGCATAGAGATTGGAAACCCTACCTCTAGACTTATTAAATACAACCTCTATGGTACAACCTCAAGGCCACAATGAGGAGTAATTACTGAGAAGACTCCCTAAATTGAAAATATTCCTGAGAAGGAGAGGAGACCAGAAAGGGAGTGGAAGTAGGTAAGAACTAGTGAACCCCTTGATACAGATATTAATATTGATCCCAAGTTAATCAAGGAATGGGAATAGTTTGATTCAATCATTAGCAACCCTGATAAAACCCAAGGGTTCACTACACCAGAAGTGGCTACAATGCAAAAACCAGAAGTCAATGCAGTTCCAATTGTAGGAACAAGCGACCCACCCAGGTTTCAGCAAGACATAGAAATTATTCCTGAAAATTCCACTCAATAGATTGTACTGCAAATTGAAGAAATACCACCACTTGATGTCTTCTACTGTCCAAGGCATAGGGATGTAGTCAAAAGACAGAGGAAGAAGAGGAAAATTGATCAAAGTCCTCTTTTGAATCCTTAGGCAGAGATGATGAATGTGGTATGGAAAGCAGAGGTCAATCCCTCTGAAGATTTAACAAAAATATCACAGTATATGGGAGCTTATACAATAGCGACAATGGATAAGGCCTCAGAGGTTAGCCACCCGATGAAAGAAAAATA
Source organism: Pinus taeda (assembly GCA_000404065.3). NCBI lineage: Eukaryota > Viridiplantae > Streptophyta > Pinopsida > Pinales > Pinaceae > Pinus > Pinus taeda. The sequence continues at coordinate 100,500 of APFE030245381.1, forward strand.
CTAGGGAATCATCCAACTAGAGGCAAAATCGGTAGGACAACAACAAAAGATAGATCAACTTGAGCGGCAGTTGATAGAACAGAGGCACCTAAATGAAAAATTAAAAGAGTATTTAAAACTAGAAAAGTAGAGGATTGATGAACAAAACCTCCATAAATAACAAGAGTTGTCTAAGGAGTTGATCAAACTACAGCTATTGAGTGAGTAGGAGAAGAAATCAAATGAAGGACAAATCACACAAATGAAAGACTAGATAGAACGATTCAAAGGATATCCATAGGTAAATGAACTTAGAACAAAATCCCTGGAAATGACCAAGGCTTTGTCCCGACAATTGGATATTCTATGTCATAATATATCATTGGACATCCCCTTATGTGATATCTCTGCATCTATGATTGAAAAATCAATGGATGATATGTTTGAATTAGATAAGGCAGATGAAAAATTAAGTAATTATCTATCATGAAAAGATTCAAAAGAAGGAAAAGCTGCCAATCTGCCAAGGATACAAGAATCACATAAGGAAATCTTATTTTTCGAATGGGAGTCTCAATTAATGAAAGCTGAAAGAGCTGCATCCAGATGCAGAGTCGCAACAAATAATCTAGTTGAATTGATAAACAACAGTTTGCATATTTCTAATCTGATTACAGATTGCTCTCTAGGTAAACTCCCAAAGGTAAAATTTTTGGAACAACATTGGAAACAAGAGCTAACACGAAGGGAAAAATTAATCAGAGGAATCCAAAGCCTAACATGGGAAACATTTTGGTTTTTCCTTGTCAAACCACACAGTCAGCAAATGGCAATGAAGTGTATCTCAGATGCAATCAACTACATGGTCTCTGAACTCTCTGATGCCACCTATATAGCTCAGCAACACTCCAAAATGAATCAGCCACCAAAAATTCAACCTATTCTCATCATCTGTCAACTGCAACCATAGGAGAAGAAGAAGTTGATACAGTGAATCCATTTGATCACCATAGTACTGCTATTTTCAGGATAAATCCCAGGTTTATGTGTCTTTAGTAATGCCAATGCATAGCGATTTTCATTCATAGTTTGTTGTCATTATTAGTATTTAAAGACCCTTTCATGTTTTTAGAAAGGGTCCACAACTTTGTATTAAAACTTAACTCAGAAGTTGCACTACTATACTTCTGATATATATTTTTTTATCAAACACTGGACCAGAGTTCTGCATTTTGGCAAAGAAGCTCTTATGAGATTTGCACTATTGCGTCTTTTGAAGGAATTCCCAAATTAGAAGGCAGAATTTGAATGTTGTTTACATCAGGAGAATCCAAATGCATATGGTACTATTATCTATGATTTTGTATTATTTCTTTATGTGAATGAGCATTTATCAACTTTGCTATTATTGATATGTATATATGTTTCTAAAAAACAATTCTTTAACTTATCATTTTTGAATATTTTAGAATTGTTATCTTTTGAATATATATGTCAGTGATATATTATGATCAATACGATAATGTTTTTTATTATTACTTTGTTTAATTAATTAAAAAAAGTAATCATCATATAAATACATGTTTCTATTTTATGAATAAGTCATCTTTATGGTTATTTGTTAGTAGAAACAATCAAGAATCGTGTTGTTAGAAGAACTCCTGGGATAGATTAGTTATTGTTATAGACATATTTGGGCATTGCAACCCCAATCACATATGTCGATAAACCAAGGGCTCTCAAACCCCAAAAAGTGTTGTTTCACACCCTAAAAGATTAAGATCAACTGATTACATCATTTCCCAGAAGTTCTCCTGAAAAACCACTCAGAACTGGCCAAAACTGGACCATCTCACCTGCTCCATGGTCAGGGTGTGATGCATCTCACTTACTACACATGGGAGGTGTGATGTAGGCTGAAAAGGCCTTCTGTAGGGTGCGATGAGCGAGAATAGACAAATGACAGAGACAGTTTGCTAAGTGCATGATCAAGGAATCTTCTAGAAACTTCTCATATGACACTTGCCTCTTAGAATTCACCTAGGGATGAGTAAGAGATCAATGAAATATCCAAGTGGAACCAAGAACTATTAGTGGAATGACACTAATAAAAATTCCAAAAGCTGACTCACCCATCTACAAACATCTATATATAGATCCCTCATCCTAGAGATCCAGAGGCTGGATTTTTGTAATTTGCAAGGAAGTGTTGTTGGTTTCTCTTTGAAACATTGTATTGTTGGGTGATCTAGCTTTTCATGAGGTGAAGAGAGCTTTCATGCTGGGAGGATGGCGCTGGATCAGACAACTGGGTTGTAATCCTCTCTTCTACTACTTCTATCAATAAATATATTTGAGTTTTCCTCCATATACTTGTATATTTCTGAATCTTGTATTTGTGTATGCATTTGTATGGTTAATGTACATCTGATTCTACATTGTTTATGGTTATAGATCTTTATGCTTTATTTGTTTGTTTCTATTTGTTTGCTTTATAAACTACAAACAGAGCCTGAAGTTAAGCCAGCTAGCCTTCGAACTGCATTTGCTATGCAAGTGCAGAGTAGATCAACTCTGCTTCGGTCAATCTCCGGGTTGGTTTATGAGCTGAACATATGACTTGAAAACATCCTAAGAGCCCTGGTGGTAGCTCAATAACCTCCTAAGATCATACCCCTATACTTTTTGTTTACTATCTATCATAGCTTGACTGAAATAGCTGAACTTAGCTGCAAATTTTGAGCAAAAACCAAGCTTAGTTTCATTCTCTGGACCATCGCAATGTCTCTCATTGGCATTCTAGATGCATCGCACCTCCCGTGTGCTCTAGGTGAGATGCATTCATGTTTCCCTTAAGGACAGGTGCGATGATTGAATGAGACTATTTCTCTCTCCAGAAATTGGTTTTTTCTTCATTGTTTTCAGCTCTATTCAGTAGTTTTGCAGCCTATGATTAGTATATCATTGTTGGAACCTTCTTCCTTCACATTATTCAACCTCCATTGATAAGGAATTGCGAATTGGTTTTATGTACTTTTCATCATTTACGGTCCTCCTTTGCAAATAGTAGCTTAATTGAACTGTCGTCTTTTGATTCAAAAGTGTCGCAACTGTCGTTTTGGGTCAAGAAAAAGAGTGTCGTAAAGTCTTCCTCTTTCAAATAGTCAATTGTACTTTTGCCATTGTATTTGATTTGAATTGTCAGTACTTGAAGTGTTGAAAGAAGTTTCCCATTTGAAATTGAAAGTGTCGTCTTAGTCTTCCTTTTGTTTTTTAAAAAGAAATTGCTAAAGTGTCGCTTTAAAGAAAAGTAGTTCAGATCTGTACTTAGTTTTCTTTTTGGCATCCTCACATTAAGGAAATGGAAAAACAAATACATGCATGTGCATTTTCATTTAGACTACATGCGGAAATTGATTTAGGAAAGTGCATTTAGTGTGTGCTCTCTTCTCTCTATTGAAAGAATCGTACTCTTCTTTCCTTAGTAGATAGGATTTTCATTGTTAAAAGAAAACAAACAACTGTTTATCATTTTAGATTGCATATTTAGGAATTGTACATCTACATCACACGGTGAACCTTGAAAGGAAAACTTCTTAAGAAGGATCAACTATAAAATAAACCTCAATGAACATAAAAATTCTTTGGAACCTAATGCACAACATTTACAAGTCTAGGCTAGAGACGTATTCTGGCGTCATAAAGCCTAGTAACTATCGTTTTCATTGTAGGTTGGGTGATTCTTCCTCTTTGATACGACAAGTGCCAGTACAGACTTGTGCTTCCATGTACCATCGAGTATATATTGGGAGACCACAATAGGTTGATATCCTTTATCCTTAGGAAGTCGTGTCTGCGGCCCTATCGATTGCAATGCACTGAACACATCATTCGGGAAGATTTATTGTCGTATGTAAAGTCCTCGGTAATTTCTCTTTAATTTACCACCAAGGTGTATATTGCAGTTTTGTGATTGGTTTGGTAATCCCTCTGTCTAGATTTCTAGAGTAGTCATTTTCGTTCCTTTTCGACTCAATAAAAGGAAAGGTCCATCTAAGCACTTGTCACTTCAGGCTCATTAAAAATCGAAGGCGACTAGAGTCACCTTTAGCTTTTTCTCGACTCTTAAAAATTGAAAAAGAAAGTTGTGTCAAAGCATCATAAAATTCATTTAATTCGGAATAACATTTCCCCCTTTTCATTTTGAGTTGATCAAGTAATCCATAATCATGGAAGAAGGTCAATTAAAACACCATCGTTCACAGAGACTAACGAGTCAACTGTCTTTGACTCCGGAAGCAAAACCATTTCGGGTGAAATGATCTCATTTAACTGGGTCGAAATCTCCTAGTCTATTTTAAACTTGTGTTTCAACATCATCAGAGACTCCAGTTACTCCAATTCTTTCCGGTACATCTACCTTTATTGAAGAAGTTTCGTAGTTACAAGAGGACATTAGAACTGATCCTAGTGCAATGGTAGACACCTCAATACCTGAAACAACTCCATCTAGAGCTGATCCAGAAACTGAGGTTCACTCACCTGAACATCTAGGAGTTGAGTTCTAGAATTCAGAAGGTGTCACCCCTCCTATATCTGTCGCTACAGAAACTATACCTTCTTCGGCCATAGAAATATTTTACGGACCTGACGGTCTACCTCTTCCACCTGGGCTGATTGCTATAGAAGAAGTTGTAGAGGATCTTCCATCCAGTACTCCATTACATTTTGGAGCTGGGATCCACTTATACCATTCTATTCCTGAAGTTATTTCTTTCAATCATCCTTCATCGCAAGTTCCTGTCGAATCACTAGGAAATCTTTTGGATAAGCTGAATATGTCTAAACAATCATCAACATCTAGGACTGTGTCATCCGATACAGCTTTAGCAGAACCTCCTGCTACCACTCCTACAATGTTTGCTGGTATACCATCCATCCCAACTAGTTATTAATCACTAGATGGAGTCCACCCAGGGACTATTTCGATGACATGGTCTGTTCCCATTAGTTCTTCCGAGACCCTATCTAGCATTTCTTATGTTGAAGCTCAGCAAATTGATCCTACATACTAGTTTCAATTTGGGCAACCCAGTCTTCAAAGACCCATCTATCCTTTGAGCACTTGATTGCCGCCATACGGGGGGCAGTATGCTTTTTCATTGTTCCCTCCTAGAGAACAACCGTATGAGAGCTCACAAAAAAATTCGGGTCAAACTGGAATTACATTTGGTGGTTGGATACCAGTACTACCTCAACAACCAAGGGTTGTACATTCAATGCAACTAACCCTACCTGTGTCGAATATTACCACTACACCTGCTATTGTGACTGTATTGCAAGTAAAAGCACAACCTGTTGTATGTCAACCTCAAATTACTTAGGTTGTAGTACAACAGCCTCTTGTCTCTACAACTCCACCACAATCTCAGATTAGTGCTTCCTTAATAGCGTATATCATTGGCTGGTAATCAGGCGATGTCTTTCCATGTTCGACTTCAGGACATATTTTCACATGGATCGACTTGTACATCGGGTGAAGATTGAATGAGTTTGAAGACCCCAAATCTAGTTTCATCCATATGGGTTGTGATATGTTCAGGAAAATAAAGACATCAAATGTACTTCATAGCTACACAGATGATCATCCAAGCTAAAGGATGATGGCTCTACTAGAATCATCAGCCTGCCACATAGACGATTATTTGTCCTATGTACATGAAAATAAATTTATAAAGATGAGCATGGGAATGCCCGCCTCAGCTAGATCATGAAAATAATATGAAGATAATGTATTGTATTCTATTTTATACAGGTCACCTTCCAGTTTGAAAAATATCGAATCCTCATGATAAATCATTTCACCCAACATCAGAAGATTTACGACCTCATGCTTTAGGGGGCAACTGTTATAGACATATTTGGACACTGCAACCACAATCACATATGTCGATAAACCAAGGGCTCTCAAACCCCTAAAAGTTTTGTTTCACACCCTAAAAGATCAACGTCAACTGATTACATCATTTCCCAGAAGTTCTCTGTGAAAAACCGCTCAGAACTGGCCAAAACTGGGCCATATCACCTGCTCCATGGTCAGGGTGCAATGAATCTCACTTGCTACACATGGGAGGTGTAATGCATACTAAAAAGGCCTTCTGTAGGGTGTGATGAGTGAGAATAGACAAATGGCAGAGACGGTTTGCTAAGTGGATGATCAAGGAATATTCTAGAAACTTCTCATATGACACTTGCCTCTCAGAATTCACCCAGCGATGAGTAAGAGATCAATGAAATCTCCAAGTAGAACCAAGAACTATCAGTGGAATGACACTAATTAAAATACCAGAAGCTGACTCGCCCATCTACCAACATCTATATATGGATCACTCATCCTAGAGATCCAGAGGCTGGATTTTTGTAATTTGTAAGGAAGTGCTATCGGTTTCTCTTTGAGACATTATATTGTTGGGTGATCTAGCTTTTCATGAGGTGAAGAGGGCTTTCATGCTGGGAGGATGGTGCTGGATCAGAAAGCTGGGTTGTAATCCTCTCTTCTACTACTTCTATCAATAAAGTTATTTGAGTTTTCTTCCATATAATTGTATATTTCTGAATCTTGTATTTGTGTATGCATTTATATGGTTAATGTACATCTGATTCTACATTGTTTATGGTTATAGATATCTATGCTTTGATGGTATTTTGCTGCTTTGAACCTACAGGTGTTCTTTGAAGTGGGACAAGTGAGAAAGGAGTGGTGAAGCTCTATCAAAGGAGAGAGGAAACAAGCAAGGAGCCAAGCGAAAGACTAAGGGTGGTGCTCTTTGCTTCTCTCTCATAAAGGAAAACACAAGTTACTTTGAATTATTTGTCTCTAAGATAGCTACCCATCTTAGTGGGACTAGCAGATCTAAGTAGACACTAGTTTTCCCGGAAACAATTATCTTTGTATATTTTTGCACTGTAGAGTAATGCACTTATCACCCTCATTATACATTACAGACCAATCACCCATCAACTCATATATCATTGGGAAACTAGTCCCATTACATCCAGTCGGAGCCACCACACCAAATGGAAAATGAGTTGTGTTGTGTGTGGAGCATGATTGTTTAGAGGTCTTTGTTTTAGCCGGATGTATACCCCAGGAAGTTTGTACACCCCTCCATGCGGGGGGGACTTGTCCCCCGCGTGGGGGTCTGGGGGCCAGCAGTCCCTCGGTGGGGGCTCGGGGGCAGCACCTTCGAAGCTAAAAACATATGTAAAATTTCCTTGTAAAAGTATAGTAATTTCTAGTCAATCTGGGCCATTCATTAGGCGAATGATATGATGGTAGAACTTATGTTTAGTTTAGAGTTTTTGCCCTAGAAGGCAACCCCTCTCTTTTTATGAGGGCATTGTATTGAGTCTGTGTAATATATGTGTATTCTCTGAGCTAGAAGCAGAGAGGTGAGATTGTGAGAGAAAACAAAGGATATTACAGTGGATCTGCTGTAGGTTGTGTCTCTTCATTTTGCTAGATAATAGAAAGGAAGGACTGGTTGTTCGGGGTGGACGTAGCCCAAACTGGGTGAACCACGTATATCTGTGTCTCTCTTGTTTTATGTGTTTTTTGTGTTTATATTTCTGCAATCTTTTATGTGTTCCATTGATCCGTAATATATAATTTTCCAACAACTGGTATCAGAGCTGAAGGTCTATTTGGCTTATAAACTTGCAGGAAAGAAGGGTTCCTCGTTCGAGTGGGAGCAATGGCGGAAGATGGTAAGTTTAGGGATGAGAAATTTAACAGCCAAAACTTCTCGCTTTGGAAGACGTAGATGGAAGATTATCTATATCAAAAAGATCTATACCTACCATTGGGAAGAAAAGAAAAGATGTCGATGGGTATGACAGATGAAGAATGGAACCTTCTCGATGGAAAGGCACTCAGAACAGTACGATTGTGCCTCGCAGTGTCGCTTTCCTTCAACATTTCGAAGGAAACAATGACAGAGGGTTTGATTAAGGCATTGGAGAAACTATATGAAAAACCCTCAGCCTCAAACAAGGTATTTCTTATGAAACAGTTATTTAATATGAAGATGTTGGAAGGTGGATCTGTTGCAGACCATTTAAATTGATTTTAATATTGCTACAAGTCAGTTATGTTCTGTAGGGTAAACTTTGATGATGAGTTAGAGCTCTACTTTGATGATGAAAGTTAGAGCTATGTTATTCTTGTGCTCATTACAGAAAAGTTGAAATGGTTTAAAAGAAATTGGATTTAGTATATTTGTATTTTGGATCTAGTACTTTAAGTTTGATGATGTTGTCAGTGCTATCCTTAATGAGGAAATGCGATGGAAAAGCTCGGTGAGACATCGGGTAATGCTTTGAGTGCAGAGTCTAGGGGAAGAAAAATGGAAAGAGGAAAGAGCTTAGGATATCACAGTAAATCAAGGAAAGGCAGATCCAAGTCCAGATCAAGGATAATGTGCTGAAAATGTGGAAAGAAAGGACACCTAAAGAAAGATTGTAGATCTTGGAAGGGAAAAGAAGGAGATGCACAACAAGAAAACAATCATGAAGCAGTTGTGATAGGTGAGGTGTTACAAGATGCTTTCACTCTTTGTTTCAAAAATAATACTGATTCCTGGGTGGTAGATTCAGGGGCCTCATTCCATGCCACACTTGATAAGAAATACTTTCATGACTATGTTCAAGGAGATTTTGGACAAGTTCGTTTGGGTGATGATAAACCCTGTAAAATTGTTGGAATGTGTAAGGTTCTTGTAAAACAGCAGAATGGAAACAAATGGCTACTAAAGGAGGTAAGGCATGTTCCAGATCTAAAGAAAAATATGATTTCAACAGGGCAGTTAGGTGGTGAAGGTTTTGTGACAACTTTCATAGATAAAGCTTGGAAGGTCACCAAAGGAGCCCTGGTAATAGCAAAAGCCAAAAAGGTTGGTACATTGTATTTATGCAATGGTATTTCTAACTCTATTAATGCTTTAACTTCGAAAGGAGTAGATGCAGCATTATGGCATCATAGGTTCGGACACATGAGTGAAAAGGGATGAAGATTCTTCACTCAAGGAATTTGTTGCCGGGTTTGAAGAATGTTGATTTGGACTTCTGTGAGAATTGCATTTATGGAAAACAGAAGAGAGTCAGATTTCTTAGAGTTGGGAAAGAAAAGAAGAGCGAAAAATTAGAGCTTGTGCATACAGATGTATGGGGACCTGCTCAAGTATCATCTCTCGGTGGCTCTCGTTAATATGTTACTTTATTGATGATGCAACTAGAAAAACTTGGATTTATTGTATTAAGAATAAATCTGATGTATTTGATATTTTCAAGAAATGGAAAGCTTTGGTTGAGATTGAGACAGGAAAGAAATTGAAGTGTCTTAGATCAGACAATGGAGGCGAATATTGCAGCAAAGAGTTTGATAGGTACTGTTCATAGCATGTAATTCATAGAGAGAAGATAGTTCCAAGAACACCACAAAAAAATGGTGTGTCAAAAAGGATGAACATAACAATCATGGAGTGTGCAAGGTGCATGAGATTGCATGCAGGATTGCCTTTACAGTTTTGGGTAGATGTTGTAGATACTGTGTTTATCTAATAAACAAAGGGCCTTCAAGTTCCTTGGATGGTGGTGTTTCAGAGGAAGCATGGACAGGTAAAAAGGTAAATTACTCTTTTTTAAAGTCTTTTATTTGTGAGGCCTTTGTCCATATTGATAAAGAAAATAGAACAAAGCTTGAGGTAAAGTCAAAGAAATGTACCTTTATTGGATATGGTGTTAATGATTTTTGTTATCGCTTATATGATTACGAAAATCACAAAATCATTAGGAGTAGAGATGTAATATTCAATGAAAAGGTCTTGTATAAGAATCAGTTGCAGAAAAGAAACAGGAAAAAGAAAAACAAGGAATACGCAGTCCTTGATGAAATCACTGAAAAAGTAAAGGTGCCTGAAAATAATAATAATCAACAACCACCACAATAGTGGTAGGAACCCCAAACACCTGAAAGTGGTGTTAGAAGATCTACCAAGATAAGTAGACCCCCTCAACTATACTCTCCTTCATTATATTATTTATTGTTGACTGATTCTAGTGAACCCGAATGTTATGAAGAAGCAATGCAGGTTGAAAGCGGGAAGAAGTGGGAGGTAGCCATGGAAGAAGAGATGGACTCATTAATGCATAACTAAACTTGGGACTTAGTCAGGTTTCCTACAGGAAAAACTACATTGAAGAATAAATGGGTTTAAGATGGAGGAAAACAGAGGTACACAGCTAGACTTGTGGTGAAGGGGTTTGCACAGAAGAAAGGTATTGATTTTGATGAAATATTTTCTCCTGTTGTTAAAATGACTTCAATCAGAACTATTTTAAGTCTAGTAGCAGTTGAAGATTTGCATCTTGAGCAGTTAGATGTAAAGACAACCTTCCTCCATGGGGATTTGGAGGAAGAGATATATATGCAACAGCCACAAGGATATGAGGTGAAAGGGAAGGAGAAACTAGTGTGCAGGTTGAAGAAGAGCTTGTATGGCTTAAACCAGGCTCCAAGGTAGTGGTATCTAAAATTGACAAGTTTATGTCTGAACAGGGTTATACTAGATGTCACTCTGATCATTGTGTTTATTTGAAAAAGCAAAATGATGGCAGCTATATAATATTGTTATTGTATGCGGATGACATGCTTGTTGCAAGGTCTAATATGCAGGAAATAAATGTGCTCAAAAGAAAATTGGAAAATTCATTTGCAATGAAGGATTTGGGAGCTGCAAAACAAATCCTTGGTATGAGAATCACTAGAGACAGGAAAAATCTCTAATTAACATTGTCTCAGAATGAGTACATACAAAAGGTGTTGAAAAGATTTAATATGCACAATGCAAAACCAGTCAGTACACCTTTTGCTAGCCATTTCAAACTTAGTAAGGAAATGCGCCCAAATACCCAAGAAGACATGGATTATATGTCTAAAGTTCCATATGCATTAGCAGTTGGAAGCTTAATGTATGCAATGGTCTGCACAAGGCCTGATATTGCACATGCAGTGGGAGTTGTAAGCAGGTACATGAAAAATTCAAGAAAGGAACATTGGATGGCAGTGAAATGGATTCTCAGATATTTGAAAGGTACCACAAATCAAGCATTATGCTTTGGTGGTTCAAACATTTCCCTACA
>APFE030245381.1:111697-123792 GCA_000404065.3 Pinus taeda
AGGTGACAGAGATAATAGGAGGAGCACTACAGGATATGTATTTACTATTGGTGGAACAACTATCAGTTGGGTTTCAAAAATCCAAAGTGTTGTTGCACTTTCAACAACAGAAGCAGAGTATGTCGCTACTACAGAGGCTAGTAAAGAAATGATATGGTTAAAAAGGTTTATGGGTGAATTGGGTAAGTAGCATGATATGGGCACGCTATACAGTGATAGCCAAAGTGCCATTCATCTTGCAAAGAACTCAACATTTCATTCCAGGACTAAACACATACAGCTCAAGTACCATTTCATATGATCAATGTTGGAAGATGGAGAGTTAAAGCTGGAAAAGATACACACTAGCCAGAATCCTGGAGACATGCTAACAAAAGTTGTAACCAGGGAGAAACTGAGAACATGCTCAGTTTCAATTGGTCTTCAAGGATGACGATGAAGATGAGAAACAACCAGGTCCAAAGAGGAGTCATTGTCCAGCAAATGAAGCAGTAGTGGAGTTGCTACAATCATTCTCCAAGTGGGAGATTGTTGTGTGTGGAGCATGATTGTTCAAAGGTATTTGTTTTAGCTGGATGTATACCCCAGGAAGTTTGTACACCCCTCCATGATGGGGTGACTTGTCCCCCCCGCAGGGATCCAGGGGCCAACGGTCCCCCAGTGGGGGCTCGGGGGCAGCACCCCTGAAGCTAAAAACAGATGTAAAATTGCCTTGTAAAAGTATAGTAATTTCTAGTCAATTTGGGCCGTTCATTAGGTGAATGATCTGATGGTAGAACTTATGTTTAGTTTAGGGTTTTTTTCCCTAGAAGGCAACCCCTCTCTTTGTATGAGGGAATTGTATTGAGTCTGTGTAATATATGTGTATTATCTGAGCTAGAAGCAGAGAGGTGAAACTGTGAGAGAAAATAGAGGATATTACAACGGATCTACTGTAGGTTGTGTCTCTTCATTTTTCTGGATAATAGAAAGGAAGGACTGGCTATTCAGGGTGGACGTAGCCCAAAATGGGTGAACCACGTATATCTGTGTCTCTCTTGTTTTATGTGTTTTATGTGTTTATATTTATACAATATTTTATGTGTTCCATTGCTCCGTAATATATACTTTTCTAACAAGTTGCACTAAGGTCCGGACCGGGTGGTTTTCCATGATGTTGATGCAGTGATTTTAAAGGCATCACCATTTTTGGTGTTATAAGGAGGGCATGAACTGTGAATGGCGAGTAAATCCAAATCCATAGCCCATTTTGAGAGTAAATCTCCCTCAACATGTCCCCCGCCTTCTCCCTCGCATTCTAAATCTCCAATTTTTAAGAGAGAAGTTGAGAAAACAATAACCACTGCTGAAAACCTGAACATATCAGACAAATCCACTCTTGAATCTCCTGAAGTTCAATCCTTAATTCATAAATTTCAAGGGTTTTCAATATCACTAGAGAAGTTTGAGTTATCTCAAAGCAGTATAACTTCACAATACATTCCTTCCCATCCTCTTACAAGATTACAGAGTGAAAATCTTGGTATTGAACCAACAGAATTTCCTTTGCCTAAAAGGAAAAGAGCAAGGAAGGCACCTGAAGATTTTGATAGTGAGACTCTTTCATCATCATCATCCATTTCACCCAACCCATTGCAAATTCAACCATCCACTCCCCAACTCCATATTATTGTCCAACAGGGTACTGGAGCTTAAACATCTACTTCCCAACCACTTGTAACTTCATCTTTTCTTTCCTCTGCTATTAGCTCAATAATAGCACACAATCAACCACAACTGAGGCCATGGAAAAATCCAGGGGTAGTCGCAATGCCTGCATCCTTGAGTCAATTTCTAGCTCATCCCGAGAAATGGTTGCCAAATTTTAACCTAGATATAGGCATACTGGCAGAAGAACACATAAACAACTTCATGTTGTCAATAAACTTAAACAGAGTGACAGAAGACTATGTTGTTGTTAGGCTTTTCCCATATACCTTACAAGGAGTAGCTGGATCATGGCATTTTTCATTACCAGCAAGATCCATTACTAGTTGGAATGCTTTCCAAGAACAATTTTTTACCAAATTCGGTGATGATGGGTCTACAACGAAATTAATCAATAATCTCTCAAACCTTCAAATTGAATCAAGATAACCTATAAAAGATCTCAACTGGTGATTTAATAAGCTCTTAAATAAGATTCCTGCCACCTCTAAGCCCAGTGAAGAGGTCCGAAGTGAATGGTACATTTCTACCTTACCTTCTAATATAGCAATCTTTGTTGATAGAGATGGAAAGCCCACTTTAGCAAAGAATATGAAAGAAGCAATTGCCATTGAGAAACATATCATCGCTTTAGAGAAGAAAACCACTCTTGAAGAAATAAATTCCAAAAAATTTACTTTTAAAGATGATTCAAAGAAGAAAGTGGCTAAATATCCATATGATATGGAGGGTCTGCAAAAGGTTTTAAATACCATGTCAAATGAAATGGTAGAAATTAAGAAACAGGCCACTGAGACCTCCATTAAGAAACCATTTAGAAACTTCAAAAGAGCTGAATCAAAACCACCTAATGCTATATCTAATGCAGAATCAGATCTAGATAATGATGAAGATGAAGACATAATCTTGTCATTAGAGGAAACTGAGGAAGATGAGGTTGTTGAGTGCCATGGTATGTGGGACTTCATTTTTCCCAATTCAGATACTGAAAGTGAACAGGAAGCTTTCCCAGTAAGTACCAGGAGTAAACTAGTTGTAGAGCCTATTCAACCAACTCAAAAGAAGAAAAATGCATGTCCTACTATCAAAGATAAGGCTCCCTTAAAGAAATCTACAACAATGCCTACTCAAAATTAGCTGTCATCTTCCAATCCACCTTCATCATCCAAGACATTGGTAGTTTCTAACTCTATGGATTACAACATCATATAAGACATGAAGAAGACTAGAGAAAATATCTCTTTATTTGAGCTTAGCAAACTCAAACATCAACAGAAATTGCTACTCAAAGAATTAAATGCAGTACCTTCTTCTCCTCTTCCAAATGCTGTACTGTCCAAGGCAGCTAAAGGAATAGGTAAGCCACCATCCGATAGAGTAGAAGTCATTGATGTTGTTTTTATTGGAGATTGATCTAATTCTCATAGCCCTCCTTTTCTCTTGACCTATGAAATTTACAATAGAAATATACATAATTGCTTAATAGATTTAGGGGCTTCATCAAACATAATGCCAACTTCGGTTTACTCAAAATTAAATATTGAGCCCCAAAAATCTGCAGTGAATATTGTTCAGTTGGATTGAACTAAGGTTCAAGTATTAGGAGAGATTAATTAAGTCACAATTATGTTATCAACTGATCCTAGAGTTGTTCAGAGAATTGATATATTGATTACTGACATCCCTGAGTTTTATGGGTTAATTCTAAGAAAGGATTGGTTTGAGAAACTCCATGGTTACATTTCTACTGATTGGTCTCATATGTGGCTTCCCTATAAAGGGAAATCAAATCAAATTAAGATCAATAAAGAGAAGCACATGAACCATACTGTAACGAAGTTTGAGTAGGAAAATCAGCCCATAGCTTTCAATAATAACATTCTTGGGAATTACTCAGCAGAATCATTCTTTGGTAATTTTAATGCTCAATCATCACCTTTCTCTGTTAATAGTTTCACATCGCAGATAGAAATTTTTTCTCATACAGATACATCTAGGTGTGTTACTATTGTTGAAGAAGTTTTAAATAAAACTATAGATAAGACTGTATTTTGGTCTTTATATTTTGATGGGTTGAAATCTAATGACGGTGCAGGAGCAGGATGTATTTTAGTTAGTCCTAAGGGGGAAAAAACTATGCTATCATGTAGACTAAAATTTGAGTTTACAAATAATACTGTTGAATATGAGGCATTAATTCAAGAACTGTACAAAGTAATAGGCCTGAAAGTGCAATATCTAAAAGTATTCGATGATTCTGAGATTGTTATCAAACAGGTAATGAATACTATTCATTTCCTTTCTGGACATCTCAATCATTATCAGTCCTTGGTGCAAGACCTTATATTCATTTTATAGGATTTAATATCTCTCTCATTCCTAGATCTCAGAACGTAGTAGCTAATTTATTAGCCAATGTTGCTTCTAAGCTCACATTCGAGGATTAAAGCCCTGATAGGTTTTTAGTCAAATTGATTTTTAGACCATTGGTTCCAGACAATGTCACCCATTGGTGGGTATTTAATCACGATGAGGACATTTTGAATTTCTTAACCTTTGAGAAATCCTATGACGATCAGATTATTGATGAGATTGATCATGACCTTCAAATAAAGCAAAGGCCTGAGGAAAATTCCATACCTAAATCAATAGTCAAGCTTGAGGATCTTTATGACATCAATGATAGGTTTAAGCAAGTTACTAATTCAAAAAATCAAAGTTCTACTTTGAGGTTTGAATTAATAAATCTTGGTAGTGAGGCCAAACCACAAAATATTAATCTAAGATTAGGAATCACCTCAGAAGAAAGATTTTCCTTTATTAGACTATTGAATAGATACAAAAATGTTTTCACTTGGAATTATGATGACTTAAAAACATATGATACTTCTATCATACAACACACAATTCCAATGATTTTTGGAGAGAAACTAGTGCAACAAAAATTGAGGAAAATTCATCCGAACTTAGAAAGTTAGATTAAAGCAAAGTTAAACAAACTCTTGAAAGCTAAGATAATTTTCCCCGTTAGACATTCAAAATGGGTTTCTAACTTTGTATCTATTAGAAAGAAGAATGGTGACATTAGAATTTGCATTGATTTCAAAAATCTTAATAAGGCTAGCCAAATGGATAACTTCCCGCTACCAACAATGGAACAAACTCTTCATTCAGTAGCTGGTTCTGAATTAATGTATTTTCTGGATGGTTTTTTTGGATATAATCAAATATTGGTACATCCAGATGATAGATTGAATACTAATTTCAGAACTAAGTGGGGAACATATGCTTACTAGAAAATTCGTTTTGGTTTGATTAATGCTGGAGCTACCTTCCAAAGAGCACTAGATATAGCATTGAAGGGTTTGATTAATAAGCTAGTTTTTTTCTATTTGGATGACATTACTGTCTTCTCCAAGAAAAGAGCAAATCATTTACATGATTTGAAGCAAGTCTTTGAATGTTGTACGAGGTATGGGATTTCTTTAAATCCCGAGAAATCAATTTTTTCTCTTGATCAAGGTAAACTCTTGGGGTTTATTGTGTCAAAAGATGGAATTTATATCGATCGAAAAAGGATCAAGGAGGTCTCTGATATTCCTTTCCCACACAATAAAAAATCAATGCAATCATTCTTAGGCCAAATAAATTTTGTAAAATATTTGTTCCAGATTTTTCACAAATTGTTTTACCATTACAGACCATGACTATGAAAAATTCAGTGTTCAAATGGGGGCATAAAGAAAAGGAAGCTTTTGATTCAATCAAATAGGAAATCATTAGTGCTCCTGCATTAAACACTCCAAATTTTTCCGTTCATTTTATTTTATATACCTTAGCATCTGATACTTCCTATGCAGTTGTGTTGACATAAATCAATGATCAGCAAGTTGAAGCACCCATATCCTTTTTCAGTTCAAATTTGCAAGGTGTTGAAGTTAATGATTCTGAAGTAGAAAAGCTAGCCTTTGCTGTGTTCAAATCTATTAAACACTTTAGGCCATTTCTCCTGAAAACTGATACAAAAGTAATAGTCCCATTCTCGGCAGTGAGACAATTACTAGTTGAAACGGAAATGAAAGAGAAGAGGGAAAACTAGGTTACAACGTTACAAGAATATGATTTAGATATTAAACCAGTGAAAATTGTGAAAGGTTAAGGTTTTTGCAGGTTGTTAGCAAGAGCTTCTAACATTCAGGAACATGAAGGTTCAAACAGTATTAAAGAAATCAATGAGATAAGTATCATCAACCCTGAATCTCAATATGTGGATTTGTTATATTACTTGAAAAATGGATATGCTTCTTTTAATCTCTCTTACAAAAATAAACGTGCCTTAAGATTGAAAGCTAAACACTTTGAGATTATTGATGATGTGTTTTTTAAAATGAATTATGATTCAGTTTTTTTAATATGCCTTGAAAAAACTAAAGCACAAAAGGTCTTGTAGGGATTACATGATGGTCCAGCAGGTAGACATTTTGGAGGTGATACAACAACTCACAAAATTGTACATGCTGGTTATTATTGGCCCACTTTATTCAGAGATGCCCATGAATATGTAAGGAAATGCAAAACATGTCAAACTATCATTGGAAGACAAATAAAGCCAGCCTTTCCTTTGCAATTAGTCAACATTGAACAACCATTTGAACAATGGGGACTGGATATCATAGGAGCAAATATCCCACATTCCTCCAAGCAACATAGATATATCCTTACAGCCATGAATTACTTTACGAAGTGGGTAGAAGCAATTCCTTTAAAGGTAGCCAACTCTGAGGCAATTATTGAATTCATAGATCAATTCATCATTACCAGGTTTGGCATACCTAATGCTCTCATTTTTTATAATGCATCTTATTTTTCTAGAAATACCATACTTGAATTTGCTATTAAGAGAGGATTTAAATTGAAATATTCTACAAACTACTATCCTTAAGGTATTGGTTTGGCAGAATCAACCAAAAAAAATCTTATCAAGATCATTAAGAGAACCATTAATCAAAATCAAAAGAATTGGCACAAGCCTTTGATATTTTCATTATGGGCAGACCACATAACATAGAAGGCCTCAATAGGTACTTCTCCATTCAATTTACTATATGGGAAAGAAGCTGTGATACCAACAAACCTAGCACTCCCATCTCTGGCCCTAGTGCAATTTATTGAAGAAAATCCCACCTCTTCCATTCAATTAAGATATGATCAAATCCTTAAATTAGAAGAAGAAAGGGAAAAATCTAGAATTAGACATGCAAAACATCAACAGATTATTAAATCTTCTGTTGATACAAATTCTACCGGCCCAAAATTTTTACAAATTGGTGATCTTGTTTCGAAATTGGACAAAGCACATGAAGATAAAGGTAAACACACTAAATTTCAGAAGATGTGGCTAGGACCATTTCAAATCATCAAGAAGATAGGCCCATCAGTGTTCATATTACAGGATCTATCAGGAAAGAGAGATTCTCTTCTTGTCAATGGGTTTATCTTGAAAAAATTCTTTACTTAAGAAGGTAACCCCTTCTTACTTGTAAATATTCAATTTGTAGTTTTGTTTGTTTGAATTTTTCTATCTAGGAAATAAGGTTGTAAATAGTCTTCCATTGATCGTTTACTATTTTGAAAGTTATTCAAAGAAATAGTGTAAATACTTACTTTCGATAGATGAAAGCCTTTATGGAAAAGACTACAGTTCTAGGAAGTTAGATAAAAATAAAACTTTCAAAATATCTTTTAAATTTGTAAAACCTTTTACAAGCCTTGAAAATATTGTAAATCATTTCAATTTTTAAAAGCCCAAATGAGGTTATCTATAAAAAGAAAAGACTTATCCAAACCTAGCATCTACAACTCTTAAATTGTCATCCGTACACTCTTAAGGAGTAAATTGTTCACCCCATCTACAAAGTTTATGATTTTTTCAGAGTGTAATTCTAAAATATGTTTGATATAAAAGATAAGAGGTCTCATTACGAGCCTACTTACTATGATCATAGGGAATTAATTAAACTGACATTACCAATACTACATATCAAAACAGGGTAATGGCTTATAATTATAAGACAAGGGGTCTCATCACGAGCCAGCTTGTTCAATTCAATTATAACTAGTGAATGGCATTGTCAATAGCTGGCCACCAAAATAGGACAATGGATTTTTATCTTTTGAAAGAAATAAAGAGGATAAAAATCCAAAAAGGAAAAAATATGTGTAAACATATCTTTTTGGATTATCTCTCAAAAGTTATACACCTAGATGGATGGGACAATGAATGATTAAATGGTTACATGGTAACCCTGTCGAGACTATAAAAATTTGCTGGTAGCAGATCCACTACCTATGAAAACAGAGTCATCATAAAAGCTAAGTTGGAGAAGTCTCCTTGTTTTATATTTATCAACCAATCAAGGCTCAAATAAAGTTAGAATGTTTTTATTTTTAATATTGGAAAGAAATTGCAAAAATATTTTTTCATTATATTCAGAGTTAATATTTATCTAGTTATTCTTAGATTGGATTCTTTTTCCTCAAAGGTTTCCAAATTAAGAAAGTCATAAATATTGCATTACTTTCTCAGAGATTACTATTTCTTCTAGTGAATCACTAATTGTTGTGTTGTACAACAACTCCCCATTTCAAAAATTTTATCAAAAAACTTTGAATAGAAATGGGTCCCTTTCTTTAAGACTTAGTTAAATTCAATAAAACAAAAATAATCGCATGTTTGGATTTAGTCACATAGCACATGGAAATCCTTATCAAAAGGTCTGATCCGATAGAAATAATACCTAAAACCTTTTGTTAAAACAAATGTAATATAATATGTCATATCTTTTTGAGAAGATCTCATAAACAAACCTCTGATGCGATAATGCAATTGAAGATCACAAATCGCAAGCTCAACAATGAAGCATCCTAAAGTTCTATGCCAAACCTCCGATGTGATAATACAATCGCAATCAGCCATCGCAGATACCACGAGACACATAACGAAGCCCTTTGGAAATCACCAATGCGATCTTATAAAGGAAAGTGCGCTATGCGATAAAAGATTGTTAAACGTATATTGGTAGGTTTTAAACTTTAAATCAATAATAAACTAAAAAGCAATAAATTCGTTCATTATCCTTCCACCTTATTATACTACTTACATTTATCACAATCGGGGCTACCAATGGAAAACATTAATCTTGACCGGTGAACCTCCCGATTTGCGATATGTGATTTATCACTGATCGTTGATCGAGAAAACAAAAAGATTCATTTTAAAGGACCATCACGCATATGTGCGATGCGATGTATAATTATTACATTTATTTATCACAATCGACAGTTATGTAGGTCATTAATTTAGTAGTTAAGGTTGAGTCCTTCGAGGATTTCATCTGTGGTAATACTTGATTGCATTTCGATTATCATGCTTGAATTACCATAATGCTTTTTATTTCACATTGGCTTTGAACATGTTTACTTTTCAGTTACATTCTTTCATTATTTGTGCAGAGCAACTCTGATTGATGAATCCAGAGAAAATGATGAAGAAGGTGAAGAAACCAAAGGCTTCTATTGTAGCCAAAGAAGAACCAACAAAGAAGGTTTTAATATCTGATACTACCTACCTCGGTCTAGGGCAAGCTTCATGGGAGAGTATTTACAATTTGCTGGAAGCAGAGGATCTTGAAGAAATTGAGGTGGAAGCAACAACAAATGGCATGAGCAAATAAGAGAATACTATTAGGGAATTGGCCTACTCATATCTTCATAAAATAGCATCTTGCACCAAATTTTTACCCTATAATGATATGGTCAGGTGGTTTATTGAGAGAATCACAACCACAGACATAACTTTCTTTAAAATTGATGGAAGAATGTTTGGGTCATTCAGAGCAAAAGATATTAGACAAATGTACCATCTTCCTCAACCGGAGAAACGTTATAACAAAGTATTTTTGGAGGATTTTTCCAAGGAGAACCCCATCGAATCTGACCCTATCAGACAATGGAGGCATTTTCCAACCAAACACAAGCATGAATCATCAGATATGTACTCCGTAGATTCTTTGGCCTCTCCTTATTGTTATGCTGGTGCAATGATGTGCAGACTCTTCAGAGTCCATGTTTCTACTAAATTTTCTATAGAGATGGTACCATTAATGGAAGCTGTAATTAATGGCTTTATCATGGATTGGGCAACCATCTTGTTTGATAAATTGGCCAACCAGATACTTGACTATAGAAAAAGTAGGGTTTGTGTCTACCTGGGTGATACCCCCGTTTTACATGAGTGCCTAAATTATGGACACTATCTGTTTCAATTCCAAATATCCCATTCTAGGATGGAAATGGACCCCGCAGGACCCCAAACCCATTCACCTCTATCATAAAGAACTATGGAAATCCCATTACAAAAACCACCTGCATAGAATTTGTCATGGTTTTATCCTTCCTTTGTATTATGCCATATTCAATAAGCCTGCTCTTGGTTATCTGAGGAAGCATCAGTCGACTTAACTGCAATTGGTAGTTGGTTTGGAGAAGAGAGATTCACCTTCATAATACTTTTCAGCAACCTTGGCAACCCACATGTCCTTCCCCTAGATGTCCCTGATAAACTGCTGGCTAGAGAATTAACACATCAAATAATAGTTGAAGGGATGTTGAGGACTCTTAGGGATTCTAAAAAGCACATGTGGTTGACATTTCCCCTTCGATGTAGTGCTTTTACCTTGCATGATTTCAAACATGCAGAAAAGGTAGCCAAGAAAATAGAGTTGTTAAAACTCATAACTACCCCAAAAAGACAGTACGGTCCTAGATCCGTTGCCTACAATGTTAATGCTCAAGCCAAAATCACCAAATTTGATCATAAGAAAGATAGCTTTGATGGATTGTTTGTTTTAGCAGAAGTATTTTCTCAAGTCAAGCATTTGGCCAAAATCAAATTGGGAACAGAAGGATTAGAGGAATTCTATAAGCTCAGAACACAAAGATTAGAAACCATACCTCTAGACTTATTAAATACAACCTCTATGGTACAACCTCAAGGCCACAGTGAAAAGAAAATTACTGAGAAGACTCCCAAAATTGAAAAGATTCCTGAGAAAGAGAAGATACCAGAAAGGGAACGGAAGTAGGTAATAACTAGTGAACCTGTTGATACATATATTAATATTGTCCCAAGTTAATCAAGGAATGGGAACAATTTGATTCAATCATCAGTAACCCCGATAAAACCCAAGGGTTTACTACACCAGAAGTGGCTACAGTGCAAAAACCAGAAGTCAACACAGTTCTGATTGTAGGAACAAGCAACCCACCCAGGTTTCAGCAAGACATAGAAATTATCCCTCAAAATCCCACTAAGGAGATGGTACTGCAAATTGAAGAAACAAAACCACTTAATATATTATATAGTCCAAAGCATAGGGCTATAGCCAAAAGACAGAGGAAGAAGAGGAAAATTGATCAAATTCCTCTTTTGACTCCTCAGGAAGAGATGATGAATGTGGCATGGAAAGCAGAGGTCAATCCCTCCAAAGATTTAACAAAACTATCACAGTATGTGGGAACTTATACAATAGCGACAATGGATAAGGCCTCAAATGTTAGCCACTTGATGAAAGAAAAAGACCAGGAAATCATCCAATTAGAGGCACAATGGGCAGGACAACAACAAAAGATAGATTAGCTTGAGCGACAGTTGATCGAACAAAGGCAGCTAAATGAATAATTAAAAGAGAAGTTAAAACTAGAAAAGCAGATGATTGATGAACAAAACCTCCATAAACAACAAGAGTTGTCTCAGGAGTTGAGCAGACTACAACTGTTGAGGGAGAAGGAGAAGAAATCAAATGAAGAACAAATTGCACAAATGAAAGACCAGATAGAATGGTTCAAAGGATATCCACTTGTAAATGAATTCAGAACAGAAGCCCTAGAAATGACCAAGGCTTTGTCCCATCAATTGGATATTCTATGTCATAATATATCATTGGTCACCCCCTTATCTGATATGTCTGCATCTATGATTGAAAAATCAGTGGATGCTAGGCTTGAATTAGATAAGGCAGATGAAAAATTAAGCAATTTTCTATCATGGCAATATTCAAAAGAAGGAAACGCTGCCAGTCTGCCGAGGATATGTTATATACCTAGGGGGGATAATATGGGGTACCAAGGGAGGTACCCAAGGTAATAATGTAATAATGGGATGGGCCATAGTAATAAATAAGGTGGTTAACCCATGTCATGTAAGGGACCACAAGTAGTTAATAATAATGTAAGGGGGCCCATGGTATTAGTTGATGGTATGAGGAAACCATGGTAATGATGCATGGTATTGTATGTATGAGGCCTATATAGAGGCTAGAGAATCCACA
>APFE030245382.1:33346-51792 GCA_000404065.3 Pinus taeda
TGTAGAACCCCTGCAGACTTCCTATAGAAGCTCACAAATGAGGTTTCTTGATAGCCAAACTTTGTGAAACTCTCTGGAAGGGTGTTAGGGACTCCTTAGACCCTCTCTGAACCTTCCCAACTTATTCCAAGCATTTTTCCTCCTTGATCCACCCCTGCACAGTAAAAGAACAGTGAAAGCATATGCATGATGAAACTGACAACCTAATCAAAAATACAAAAAGATGTTTTCTTAGGACAAAGGTAGTCTAGACACATGTATTTCACCTTCATAGAAGTAATGGCATCCCTTTCAGTAGTTTGCATTCTCATCTTTGCATCAGTAGGACTAGCTGGTAGAATTAGGGTTTGCTAGGGTTTGCGCTTTCCTTCAGTTTTTCAATCTCTTTTCACAAATAGATTAGCTTCCTTCGAGTCAGCTTCCATCCATCAATTGAAAAGCTTCTTCTAAGAGCTCATAGAAGTTTGCTTAAGCCCCTAGCAGACTTGCGCTAGTTGACCAAGTGAAAACTGCGGCAAGAGCTAGTACTTGTGCATACAGCACTGTCACTTCCAAGTTTGTTACGAACTACCGGGTTGATAAAAGTAAAGAAGGGAGTCCCAGGAGTTGCAGCATTATTGCTGCAATACTGGAGCCCACCACATGGTATTTCATGTGGTTCTTTGTTATCATGGCATGGGTTTTTCTAGGTCTGACAGTGTTTTTAGCCTACCCTTGATATTTATGGATAACCATGGTGCAATGGGGTTCTCATGTTTTGGTTGAGTTGGATTATCGGATGGATTTGAAGCTGAGTGAGGTGGATCTACAAAAGAAAGAAAACATGGCCTAGTGATCCCTAAACCAAACTGTGGATTGTGGTAAAGCCACTGGCTTAGTGACCCTTGAACCAGACTATGGGTTGCGGTAAATCTAAGTATTGTGTGCCTAGTAATCCTCGACTGGTTAATGGCGGGATATACAGTAAATCCTAGAGGTGGTTGACCTTGATTAGGCCTAGGAATCCTTGCCTATGAATGGTGGGATATACGATAAATCCTAGAGGGTGGAGTCTCAGTTAGAGCCTAGTGATCCAGTGTCGATTGCAGTAAATCCTAGAGACTAGGAGACAGGGAAATTCCTCACAGTGTAGGTGGGGAAATATGGTGGCATCCATGCTTGTATTATGGCCTAGTGATCTAGGATTGATTGCGATAAAGCTTAGTTATATTGATAAGGGTGAGGTGGTGTAGCCTTGAGAAACCCTAGTTAAATTTGGTTTTAAGTCACACATTCATCCTTGGAATATGGCACGGGGATGATTGACTAAAAAAAAGATTTGGTTCAACCAATATATAGTCAAGTGCTTCGTGGAAGTCCCAAACCTGGTTGGCCTTTGCATCATTAATATGAGATTATTTATCCTTGCTAATTCATGAGTATTATACTGGTTTATATGTGTATTATATGGTTGTTTTTCCTTCGTATCTATGTTGTTATTATGCTAGTTATGGACATGTATTATAATAGTGGATATGTATGGCTTTCATCATGTTTTTACTTTTAAATGAATGAACAATGTATCTATGGCCTAATAGATTGAATTTTAGCTAATGTGATAAGGAAAAAATGCCTCATAGTGAATCTTATATAAGTATGAGACCCCTATGCTTAGTTCTGCTATTAAAACCTGTAGCTTTCATGTTTATGACGTGTTTGAAGAAATGTTTGTCATGGCTAGTATGGGTTCAATCTAGTCCTTATTGATGTTTTTGCAAATGTATCTTTGTTCTGCTATGAAATTTAATTTTTGAACTTGTCATGGAATTCTGGGCAGTGAATTGGGCTCTGGCCTAAAATGTTTTCACAAATCCTAGAGTCACAGGAACATCACTAGGGAAAAACTTCCCTAAAGCCTCCTTTCCCTTGTTGTGGGAGATTCTAGAGCCTCCCAAATGTACCCTTGTCCATATCAAGGGAACATCCAAGGGTTTGATGCGCTAAAACTTCAGTTGGTCTCAGGGCTAGTTACCTGAGTGGTTGGGACACCTTCTGGGAGTTCTGTTGTTGATGTGGAAGGTATGTTGATTCCACTTCCTTAAGGTGACTTAGGAGGTTGAATCCCATTATAGTGGCCTCTTGTCACATGTTTACCCAATTTTTTTGGTTACTTGGGTAGATGTCGGATGAGGGTGTTATAGACTGGTATCGGAGTGGGTTTCATTCTCTTTGGGTGATGTCTAGTTTATATTCTTTGTGGGTGATATCTGATACCACAGAGTAGTATCAGAGCATGGTTCAACCCTTGGACTAGATGGGAGAAATGTGTTTTTCATACATGTATGTAGGTTGTATATGTGCTTGCTATGTATGCATGGTAGTGCTCATTGTTATAATTGTGTTTCCACGTAGAAGTTGATGTTGTTGTTGTTGTGATGCATCAGTCATGAATGAATGTTGGTTTTACATGTGTTTGTTATGTATGCCAATGTCTATATGTTGTCATGAATGCATTATTATGGGCATGGTTTCTGTGCATGAGGTCGTTGTAGGCATTTTAGGTCATCATGATGTTGTTTGTATGTGATGATGCTGATGTGTTGACAGAGGTGAAGTAGGAGATGCAAATCCTCAAAGTAAGGTTGCAACACTAGACTTCGGGGTAAGAGAAATCGTCATATAGATTGTATGTTTGGAATGTAGCTATATGGTTAATGGTTGTTATAAGCATTAGGGCCACTCATATGATTTCCATTCTATTATTATTATGGTTACATGTATGATATATGTTAGTTAATTAGTGTGGTCATATGTACATGCGTCGGTTAGTCATGAAGGATAGTAACCTATTGTTATATGCATTGCGGTCGTATTCCTGATGATTATGGTAATTGCATATGAGATATTGATGTTATTATGTTTGGTGCTAATTTGAATTGACCTATGCAGATGATCATGGTTGTGACATTTAGGTATGATTTAAGACATTGAGATATTATGTCATACTAATTTAGATTGACGGTGTGTATGTGGTTGTTATGCATGAATGAAAATTGTTTATGAGTTTATTATGTGAACATGTTAACTAGTTACTGTTATGGATATCATGACATTATTTATGGTTGAGTTGATATGTTGTGAAGTTATATCGTGCTAATCTAACTTGATTGTGCAGACAAGGTAGCCTCCCCTGAGATACATTAAGGTATGAGTTTGCTTATGTTGTATATTTGGTTCTTGATTGTTTGATTATGTTGTCTATTTGGTGTTTGATTGTTTGGTGTCTATTATATCATATAGTTGATTTATCTAACATGGTACATTTATAGTTTGTTTGAATGTTTGATTAATTACATGAAATGAGTATGTGTCTATAAGATTGCATGAAGAAATGATGTTGTTTTTAGTTGGTCATACTAACACATGTGTTGATACAACTCATATGTACTTGAGTGTAACATTATGTCTTATAACTAATGAATGTGATTTTGTTTTGATTATGAGATGGTTGTTATACTTGATCAAGGTTGATTTCCAAGTAATAGATAAGTTTCCTTGGTCTTTGGAACATGTGATCAACATGTGTGAACAATTGCAAGAAACATGCTTGGTATTATAATGATAAGGTAATAGTTGATTTGTTTATATAAATATCCATTGGGTGATGTGATATTACATAGTAATACTTAGTTGTAGCAAGGTAAAGGTAAAAGAAAGGAATTGGGTGAGATTCCCTTTCACTATGTTTGGAAGACGTAATTCCAAACGAATGAGTGCTTTGCATACATGAAGTATGCTTAATCCTAATTTGTTTGAAATTATGTGGATATGCGTTATATTCATGGAAATGTATTTGACATGTATAACAATTGGTGTCTAGTTATAGATAGATCTTTCAAGAGAATTGGGGTCCCTTGAGACATGTCACAGATGTTTTCAACTACAAGGTAACGTGCTTAGCATAACAGGGTAAATTAACTAGTATATTCTTATATTTATTTACACACTGACAATTATGTGTTTATGGTAATGTGATGTAGGGAGTTGCATGGAAAAGAGTGCCATGAAACCTTGAAAAAGGCTCAAGTTGATCTTTCCTTGGGAACCATGGGGATTGAGTCATGGTGTTTGTTGCTAGTCTTGTGCTTTTGGTCTTTTGTGATTTGTTTTGCTTGATTGATGATTTGTTTATGTCTAGTATATGGCCATACCACTTTGTTTGTGGTGTCGTATTGTTATTGGTTTTCATGGTTTTCTTCTTGTTTGTTTCTTGTTCTTGCCTTTTATGTTTGAGGGTCTTGGGAATTGATTGGAAAAAGAGGAAAGTTGGCAGAGCTTGGGGAGAGCTGAATGAAATCCAACGGGCAATGTAAGGCCTGTATAAATCTCAGTGCATGAGTAAGGGAAGTTGAATGTAAGAGTATTCTAGTCGTTGAGTTAGTTGGGTCCATTAGGATAAATGAACGATGGAAGAAAAATCATGAGAAAGGTAATAGGAAAGGTAAAGTAAATATATTTGAGGTGTCAGATGCCTTGGATATGTTGGGAATTGTTTTTCTCAACGTTGTGCATCTGTGAACATATAAAGCGAGTTCTCTTAATGTTTACCTTATGATAGCTGGTAATTATGTTGTGATCATGATTATGTTGATGTCTATATATGTATACATGTATGTATGTCGTTGTCTGACATGATCATGATTGTTTAATGGTATTTTTTATATGTATATATGTATGTATGTATGTTTCTATCTGACAGGGTCACAAGGAATAATTCTTGTGGAGTAATGATTACTTACACTGGTGAATGACATGAAGAGGTTCCTGGTTTATGAGGAATCAAGTGGGAAGAGTAGTCTCAACAAATTTACGAGGTCAGTATCACGTGGATATGAATTGATATTGTATGCTTGTATTATGCCTACGTTTATGTTATGACAAGTAACTTGGAGGGATACATCAATTAAATGTAAGAAGCGAGATTTGTGGCATGCTAAGATAAGAATGGATGGTGGAGAGACGTTAGAAGCAAGGTTGTTCAGTAGAGGCAGTATGGTTTTGGACGTGCAGTGCTATTGTTGTGTATATGTTGTGCATGTTTCATATTTAGTGATTTTACCTATGATGATGTGTAATGTTGTATTGTGTACATATGTTGTTGTGTGCCTATTGTATATATGGTGTTGTGTGTATATTTCATATGCAGCGTTGGGTATAGATGGTACTATGTACATGTTGGATATGTGGTGTTGTGTACATATCATATTGTGCACATGTTGTATATGTGATGCTGTGTGCATGTTGGATATGTCGTGTTGTGAATATATAATGCTATGTACATTTTGTATATGCAACGCTATGTACATATGGTGTTGTGTTCATGTTGTACATATGGTACTATGTACATATGGTGTTGTGTGCATGATTGTAAATGTGGTGATGTATCGATCCAAAATGACATATATTTTTCTAAATAGATCCACAATGACATAAAAATAGTCATGACCTATCCTAGACAAAGGAAAATTGCCTACAAAGTCCATTGACACACTTTCCCATGGATGACTCGGAACATGGAGTGGTGTGTAGAGCCCCAATTTTCTATTAGTGGACTTGCTAACTAAAAACAACACACATCTCTTTACATATCGAGTCACAATATTTTTCATGTGAGGCCAACAACAAAACCTTTTCAATTGACACAAAGTTTTCCCTACACCAAAATGACCTAACACAAGAGAGCCTCTGCCTCTCTGATTACATGTATTCTCTCATTGGTTGGGATACAAAGTTTTCCAAGGTGGTACAACACATTTCCCTACAAATGGTAATCGTCCACCTACGATCCATGATTCAGCTTTGCATAAATATCCTTAAAATCATCAGCCTTACAAAGAAGCATTTTTCAAAGCCATAGATGTAGAAATAAGAGGGTGAGAAAGCATATCTACCACTTTCTTGCTCAGTGCCCTTCTTGTATTTTATTACTAAATGAAATTGCTGGAGGAATCCCATCCACCTGAAATCACATGCTTGTTGAGACTTGGTTTATGACTAGAGGTACTACAAGAGCTGGTGATATATGTGAATGATGGTCTCCTTGCCGATCAAATAGTGCTTCTACTTCCTCATGCATTGAACTAAGGAATACAACTCCTTGTTGTATGTGGGATAGTTCACAACAAATTGGGAGAATGTCTCTAAATGGTAACATATAGGTTTCCTCCGCTGCATCAATGTTGCCTCCTTGGCGTATCCACTGGCATCTGTCTCGATCTCAAAAGGCTATTGGAATTAAGGTAAGGCCAAAAATTGTGCGGTATTGATCTTCTCTTTCAGTGTATCAAAGGCTCTCTACTACTTTCCTCCCCACGTAAAGGTTTGATTCACACTCGTCAATACATGTAAAGGGTATGTAATGAAATAGAAGTTGGCAATGAACCCTCTCTAGTATTGTGCACACCCAAAAAGATACGAACGTTTGTAACATTGATGGGTTTAGGTCACTTTACAATCACATCAATTTTAGAAGGATCTATTTTCAATTGTCCACCATCGACAATGTGACCCAAGTAAACCAAAGAGGTCTTACCAAATTCACACTTAGACATTTTGACTTACAATTTTTCTTTTTGCAAAACATCAATCACCTTTTTAACATGAATCACATGATCATCCCATGTCCTATTGAAAACAAGAATTTCATCAAGATAAAAAAGTAAAAAATCATCAAGAAAAGGTCTGAAAATATCATTCATCACCCTCATGAATGTGGCCAAAGTATTGCATAGTCTAAATGACATCACCAGCCATTCAAAAATACCTTGTTTTTCTTGAATGTGGTCTTCCATACATCATGTTATGCAATCATGAAATGATGACAACCACTACGCAAGTCCAGTTTTTTGAAATAGACAAAAATTTTCAATTGATCTAACAAATCATTAATATGAGGGAGAGGGTACTGATTCTTCACCATCATGTTTTTGAATGCCCTGTAGTCTACACACATCCTCCATGTGCCATCCTTCTTTGGCACCAACACAATGGGTGAGCCACATGGAGAAGAACTTGGCCTTATGACCCCTTGGGTCAAAAATTCGTGTACCTGCTTCTTTATATCCACCATTTCAATGGATGACAACTTACACATACCAATGTTGGGTAAAGGAGCATCCTGCTAGAAGTGAACTCATGTTGGATCTCATGCTTTGGAGGCAACCCACTTGGTTCCTGAAAAAACCCATCATAGTTAGAAACAATTTCATATAGTTCGTTTTATGAGTGGGATCACAATATTAGAAATCTTCATATGTCTTGATATCTTTTGCTCTCTCAACCATGAGCATTCATGCTTTGCTGGAATTGACCAATCTCTTCATCTGACCTGCACTTACAAGAATGGAATTGATTTTGCTGCGATGAGCTCTAATAATGTATTCCACCTCATATTTCGTGAGATGATACTTGTTTTCATGGTGAAAGAAAATTGCTTTCCTCTCATACAAGTATGGACTCCCCAATACGATACCATAAATATCGAAGGGTACAACAACAAGATCAACCTCATCTACTAGTTTGGATTCAATGAAAAATCTAGCTCTACAATGCTTGGCTACATGTAATTTTGCTTTATCACACACCCAACCAAGAGGGTAGGGTTTCAGATGAGGTTCAGACTCTAATCATAACTTTTTGACCAAGGATTCTGAAATCAATTTTTCTTATGAGCTCAGATCAAAGAAGGTTTCCACTTTAGTATGTTTCATTATGACTCTAATGTGGAGCAATTCAATCCTCTTTCATTCGCTAACAAGAGACTCATTTGAAGAACTTTTACTTGCATGCAATTCAGAATTTTCACTATCATGAAGAGAAAGAGTACCTTGTGAACCCATTGCTATGATCAGTGTCTCGTCACCAGAATCGAATCCAAGGTCCTGATATGCAGTTTCCATCACCTTTTCTTCTTATTCTTCCCACCAAATATCTTTGGTTTCAACTCCGCATGCAAATTCAAACAATGTTCATCATCATGGTCTTCCTTCTTGCAATGTGTGCAAGATAGCTTTGCTCCTTCCTCCTTGGTTGTAGCTTCCTCCTTGTCTTTCCCCTTGCCTTTTCCTTTGAACTTGCAATCATGAGGTTTGAAAGATGATTTATTTGGTTTCTCTTCATTATCATTCTTGCCCCTACTTTCAAGGTGAATGGCCTTCACACTGACCACATCAATAGTAGTAGGCTCAAATAACAAAAAATAATTCTTGATGCAACTATGTAAATAACCAATATACTTTGTTACTATTTCTGTTGAATCAAGTGAAATTACCATATTCAATGCTTTTTTTCTAAACTCTTTTGTGAAGATTTGTACATTTTGACCCTTTCCTTGTCTTAAATTTTTCCATTCCATTAAAGCTTTTTGTCGATAACCCAAAGGATAAAACTAATATTTTAATGCATAAACAAAATTGGACCAAGAAGAAAGGATATTACCCAAGATTTTGTTGCCTTTCTACAACTTCCTCTCCCATTAGACCAGAGCGGTGCCACTCAGCTGAAGAGATGATAATTGGATCTTGGCCTCATCTTCGTCGATCTGTTGAATGCAACAATAATCATCAATTTGTCTAATCCAATTGTTTGGTTTATCTACATTACATTCTCCATTATATGTGGGCAAATCAACTTTACATCTAGCTTAAAAAATGACTTCGTAGATGTATTTCTATGATGCATGTTAGAGTGATGAGAAGAAGAAGAAGAAGAAGAAATGTCACTAGAGGATAGAGAGGGTAGTTTAGAAGGCTCTCCTCTTCCACCTTCATGATTTACCAATGCATGGTCATTTGGTTCTTTCTTATTAGGCTTGCTTGTCTTCTCATATTCTGCAAACAACTTGTCAACTTTCGTTGCCATGGTGAAGAATATATTGAGATAATTTCCCTCTTCCTCCATTCAAGCTTCTTCTTTTACCATTTTCCATTGCCAGGGTGCACACCCTGCCTCTGGATCAAAGGATTTAAGTTTTCCTTCACCTCTTTGGAACTTGTTCCTAGTTATAATTTACTCATGCAACTTGCATCAAGAAGAATTGCTCTGATACCAGACTTGATCCAAATATTTTAACTTCAAGGATGCATACAAAATTTCATGTAAAAGAATATGCAACAAGTTAACTTAAGCACATGAAAAGAAGCAGAAATCATAAAGAAGCCATGATAAAAGGGCACACAAATTATTTGATTACAGAGTTCACCCAATGTAGGCTATGTCTTTGGGCCCTGCTCAAAGTGGGGAGGCATTCTTTCATTAAATGGTAGCAAAGAAATGAATTACAATCAAATTTACATAAATGAGCCTTATACCTTCAATATCACTCATGGACGAAAAATTCATAGCTCAAATGCAAAAATGGACATCACCATTGGATTCATGGCACGAAATCATGTAAAAATGACTATAAATTTGTCATGTTCTCACATTGGCACTTCTGGACCTATTGTAGTGGCTACAACCACCCCCAAAAATTTTTCCTTAGCTTCATTTTGGAGCCTCCCTACCAACCTTTCACAACAACATGCCTTGCTTCATCAAGTACAAAAGCTTCAGTGATTTTCTTGCAGAAAGGTGGCCTATCTATTAAAGCTTGATGCATTCCCCTCACAGGTTGCTTCTCCGGACTTGGTCTAGCTGCAGGATGAGCAACTCCCTCAAGAAATTGCGCAATTATAGAGGGAAACTAGCCTTCCCTCTATAAATTGTGCAATTTAGTCTAGCAGCCTGTTGGGCTCTAGAATTGTGCAATTCTATCAGTCAATCTTCATCCAGAAAATTATGCAATTCCTCCTAGCAGGGCTGCTCAACCCAAGAATTGTACAATCCTAGGCAGTAGTCAGTTGCTCTACCCAAAAATTGTGATAATCTACAAGGCAATCATCTCAGCTCCCTTCCATAAATGCCCATTTTCTCCCAGCAGTTGAGCAAGCTGTTACATGTGTAGTTGGTTTGACCAATTCCACTGATGACTAAGGAAACTTGACTTGCATGCACGACTTCCTTTTTCCCAGAATAAAAAAAGGAAACATGCAAAAATCATCCCTAGATTTTAGGGAGCTATTTTTAGCAGTTGGAGGTTACATGCAAATATCATTTTAGAATATTTCCTCCAAGTGTCTCTTTTTCCTAGATTTGTGGCATGCACGTCATGAGCTTCAAACTTATTTATTTGACACATAAAAGATCATTTCTTCACATCAATCTTGGAGCTCTGACATCCCACAGCACATCCAGGTCTTTTTGACACATCGAGCTCAACTATTCACAAGTAAGCGGTCTCAACTTGTCTTTTACAACATTTTTGTCACTTTTTGTGTTTTTGCTTGTATGAGTGTTGTTTTCTTGATTTATTTGAACGTTTGATGTTGTTTACACGCATACTAGCTTGTACTAGCACCGTTTTAGTTTTCATTACTATCTCACTGTTGTCACATGCATGACACTGTTTTTCACGAATAGTCACTAATTCAGCGACTCGCTTCACCCACATGCATGCTGTTCCATTTTCTGAATCTTTCATTCACTGTTTGCATGCACTATTATTTGCATCTACCTACACTCAGTATCACCATGCATTCACTTTCACATTTGTTTTCAGTTGCCCATCGGCGGGTCTAGGCAACCTTGGCCTGAACTCTGCCTCACCAAGACAACATTGCATAATCCTGAGAGGGAAGACTCTATCCTCCCCTAAGGAAATGCACATTCTTACCTAGTAATTGTTCCCTAGGATTGATTTGCACAATTTTGAGCATTAGTGACTGCTGGCCTAGAAAATTGTGCAATGCAGTCACTGAGCCTGCAACCATTTCTAGCTGAACATTGCACAATTCCAGTAGTCAATAGTCAGCCTGGATTGTGCATTGTGCAATTCCAGCTGCCAGTCATGCCTCCCAGATAGCCCAGACTTCCTTTTACGTAGTTCTAGTAGCCAGACACCCATCCTCCCAGAAGAAATTACGTAATCTTTGCCTATCAATCCCAAAGTATGTGTTACGTTATTCCTGAATTTGCTTTGGTTTTCATTGACGGATTTTTTTCCATGCATGTCGCTTTTTCTCCAAATCTAGTAGGTGTTTGCCTTCCTCTTAACTGCTTAGGATCAATGGCATCCAAGAGAGTAGGATCAAAGGACACTGATGGAAGTGCAACTGGAGCAACGGTTGGGCGACTGTCTACAAGTCTACCAATCTATGAAGATACCAAGTTGATTCTAGACAAGGACATCAAGCTGAAATGGCAAGAGGTCAATGATGCATTTGCAGGCACATTTGGGGAAGACCTCGAAGACCAATAGGTATACGTGAACATTCACAAGTATGGCTTGTACCGGATTGCATGCAGATACCTCGTGTTCCCATGCGTGTCATACACTAGATCATCTCGCACACTGACCCCGAGACAATGACATTCAACAGTGTTTGCGGGACGAAGATTTCAACCTTCAGGGCATAGGATTATGATGATATGTATTAGATGTTGGAGCTTGTGACTATCATGGAGACTCCTTCCAGCTTACCCATAACAATGTCAACTCCAGAGGCAGTCTGAAGAACTGGGTGAAGGAGTTGGCTCAATTCAGGATGACACCCAACCAGATCTATAATACGAAGATACCATGGAAAGCATATCAATAATTGGTCATTTTCGCATGTCAACTGTATGGCCAAGAAAGAACAAAAAACTTCCCACAGAGTTGGGTGATTGTGTTGGACCAACTGGCCAGAGAGGGAAAACCATGCAACTGGTCCAGCACGTTGGCTCATCAGATGAAGGAATACGTAATGAGGGCTCGATAGTTGCCCAAAGGTATTCAAGAAGAAATCTACATGTCCACCTACATCTTGGATGTAGTCTGTGCCTGACAATAGTTCCCAAGCTTGAAATGGGCATGGTCACTAGTGGAGATTGTTGTCAACACTTATTAAAAGATGTTATCCGTATGCAGCTTTAGAGGAGTTATCACACAGATGTCCCATCATTTTGTCACCTCGATTTATAAGATGATATTCGAACAGGATCCACGCTGCAAGTTGATGGAAACAATGGAGGCAATGATAGACATAGCTAATTGGTATGCCTCACCATCTGACACCTTCATACGGATGTACAGTGCGGAGAAGCCTCCGCATGTTCTACCGAAGTTTTCCTTGGATGTGCTTGTCATGCAGGAAGTAGCATATCACATCTCAGCAGGATTGATAGCTAGGCTGCACTGGAAGAAGAAGGCACCTTGGCCCACTCTTACATTGTGCACTGGGTTATATGAGATTCGAAGTTTCAAACATGCAGATGTCGAAAAAAAGCAGATGAAGAAGTATCCATTTGACCTTTGAAGTTACAATTCGTATGACCCATATTTTCTTGTGAAAGATCACTACACGAGAGTACAGTTCAACTAGATCCATGGGGCATTTCATTGGGTGGATGAGGACCTATGGAGATATTTCTATGGTTTCTCCAGACCCAATGAATAAGTTGGATTCGATGTGGATTGATTAGCGAAGAAATGTGAAGAAGCATCCCAAAGAGCACCAAAAATAGCAGTAGTAGTAGAGGTGAACATACCAGTGCGCAACAAGGGAAAGAGAAAGATTGTCGATTGCATCGAGGAAGAGAAAAGATGCAAGTTTCGAGAAGATCCACTTGTGGAGAAAGCAACTTTGGCCATAGATGCAAAGAGGCAACAACACAACAAGCGAAATGCATAAAGGCAGAGAGAGAAGTAGAGAATGGAGGAAACATAGAAGGATTTGCATGAGTTGAAGGAGCAACTTTGAAAGGAACAAGAGCTGTGCAAACAAGAGAGGGAAGCACAATAGCAACAAGTACAACAGGGGGCACAAAATGTGCAGAAGGATGAAAAAACACTCGTACAAGTAGTGGACTCATCAGAACAGCTGGCATTAGGTGAATAGGGTGAACCATCATAGGAGCAGGACTTTGCTCAGGAGATAGATCAAGCACTTGAATAGATGGATACAGACTTGAAGCACTAGGAGTTAGAGCAGGAGATCGACCTCATGCTTCACCACCAAGAGGTTGACCCACTAGCTTCTTCGCATCCAGAAGATGAGTAAGTCCCAAGTGACCAAGGAGATACTGATATCCTTGGAGATCAGCCCGAAGGAGCAATGCACAACATCTCATTCGACGAATATCAACATAGAATTGTGCAATATCGCAGAATGTCAACTCCAGAAGATCATACATCTCATGTGAAGTATGAAGAACAATGATCATGTTTGATGTGTTCAAACATCCATTAGCCTTGGCCAATGCCACTAGAGCATATGCTAAAGCCACTAGCTCAAGTGTTCGCTTTCTGATAGCTGAGAATGAGAAAATGGCTAAGGAGCTACAAACAGCCAAGCAAGGAGGAGAGTCGGTGACAGTGTTCGCCTGAGCAAAACTGAAGAAGGAAAAACTAGATGAAGTACTGTCCCTTGACGCAGTTATGTAGGTGTTGTATTCCATGTTTGGTACCATGCATAAGGCAGTCATCTATCTCAATTGATGGCAGCCACGATGTGCTAGAAGAGCACGCATCTTGTCGAACATGCATGATGTTGTTGATTACATGCAAATATGGATGATGAGATACAAGGGAGCCCCACTTCACTTGCCTAAGATGATGAAGCCTAGAGTGGTTGAGCTAAAGGAACACATCCAAAGTCAAATTCGGAACTATGAAGAGCTCCAGCAGCTCATCACTAGTCTACAGGTTTCCCATGCACGTGTATTCAAGAGTATGGATGTTGTGGTGCGTGCACATATGATCCTAGCTTTTGTAGAAATTTCATGAATAATATGACACATATTCACAGAGATTATCCCGATCATACAATATTTGTGGAATCATGCATAATACATAACCTCCTCTACGTTGATCATCAATTTAGCAGTATTCAGAAACATACACATGCACACATTGAAGCATCAATCACACATATCAACACAATATGTACCCGGGGAAAGCATAAAGCTCAAAACCCCACAACTATATGTATATTATATTGATTGATAACATGTAACAATACATAGTACAATACTCCTCACAAGTACTCAGTACTATCTCCACCTGTTACACACAAACTAGCTCAGACCTGAATCAATCACTGGCTCAAATCACCTCCGATGCTTTCCTGCCTCCACTACGCAATCCTGCATGAGAATAGATGAGAATGACACCAAATGTGTGATCCAAATTCGTATTCCCTTTGGTTATACCACGCATTACTCATTGGCAATACTCAATCCATGCATGTGCAAATCTCATGCACAACTATAGTCACAACTGACAGTTGTCTTGCCCTTTCACTCACCTCTAACACTTGTCTCCACTGAACTGTCTATGCATTGATTTAACTGATGTATTCCTCAGTTGATTCATGAGTTAATAATTAGTGAATTAATTAATAACTAATTCAAACCACTCAACATTAGTCTATTTGCCAGTTAGACTAACATTAGACTGCCAGTTAGAGAATAAGATAATGTTTATAGTCCAAATATTATTAAGAGCTAATAATATTCGACTGTTATATTTTTAGCCTGGCAGTCTAAAAATAGGCTCTACCCATATGTCTAAAAATAGAGGTCCATCTATATTTACCAACTTGACCAATCATCCACAAATAGCATCCTGAAACTCATAGACCATGATCCATATGTCTAAAAATAGACATAGTCCAAAAATAGACTTGCGCCAAAAATAGCCTGTGGGCCCACTTAGTGAAGGCGACTTCTTTTCACTAAGCTCCATCATCTTGTTACATTCTCAACACTCCCTCTCAACAAGATATGGATTATCTGCAACCCCTATCCTGTCTCGGTGGTACTTGAATTTTCTCCTGGTGAGCGCCTTCGTCAAGATATCAAAATCCTGATCCACCATGGGAATATATGAAAGTAACATGATTCTCCGCTACACACAATCTCTGATATGATGGTACTTGATGTTATCCATTGAGATCCCTGCCCAATCTGCATCCTGTTTGTACCAAGATCCATATCCGGATGTGCTTTTGTTGAGCCTGCACATGCGACTCCACCAACTGTCGATAAACAGTGGCATCCACTACCTCTGCTGAAGTAGCATCCTCCTTCTTCCAACCTCCAGGAACGAACGTAGTCTTCACATCCATCTGATGAATGTGCCACCCCATTTGCATCACTTTGTAGATCCATCTCGAACCCACCACTGGTTTCCCCTCTGGTCTTGGGACAATCTCCCATGCACTGTTTCTAACAATCGAATCATACTCTTCCACCAT
Organism: Pinus taeda; assembly: GCA_000404065.3. Taxonomy (NCBI): domain Eukaryota; kingdom Viridiplantae; phylum Streptophyta; class Pinopsida; order Pinales; family Pinaceae; genus Pinus; species Pinus taeda. The sequence goes on from APFE030245382.1 coordinate 48,661, forward strand.
GGCATCTACCCATGCGGGTTCCTCCACAGCTTCCTTGAAAGAGGATGGCTCAGTCATGACACATTTGCTCACAAGAGCCATGTATCTAGTGCACCGATCTGATGGCTGTCTCTGCCTGTGCTCTACTGTAGGTGGTCCTACAACCTTCTCTGCATCTTGAGCCAGTCGCTCAACTTCTGTAGTGCGCTTTCACCCTCTGATAGTTGGCACTGCATGAGTGGTCTCTTCCACTCCATGAACTTCATCTTGTGGCTGATCCATGTCCTAAAGCTCATCCTTAGGAACTAATAGCTCCTCATCTGCATGCAAGTGTGGCTCCCTCTCAAGCGAACACTTCATGGCTTTCTCCTCCTGAAATTTTATATCCCGTCGCACAACAGTCTTGCGACTGTTTGGCAAATACACAGGATAGTTAAGGGGCACATCAGTGTACCCCACAAATATCCCAACCTCTGCAGTCGGTTCCAGCTTCTTCCTGGCATCCTTCGTCACATGCCTGTAAAGAGGAGAACCAAAAATGGTCAAATGGGAAATATCAGGCCTCTTACTAGAATAAGCCTCCTTGGGTGTACTCATGCCAAGTATCCTGTGAGGACAACAGTTTTGTACATATACTGCAGTATTGCATGTCTCCACCCACAAGTGAATGGGTAGGCCTTGATCATGCAACATCGCCCGTGTAGCACCCACGATCATTTTGTTCTTCCGCTTAGCAACCCCGTTCTGTTGTGGGTTATGGGGAGCTGTGAGCTCTCTTCGAATCCCCTCTACACTGCAAAAGTCCTTGAACTCTCCAGAGATGAATTCACCACCATTGTCACTCTTAAGAACCTTCACCTTCTTCCCCGATTCCTTCTTGACCAGTGCTTTGAACTCACAAAACTTTGAGTATGTCTCGCTCTTCTTCTGCATGAAGAAGATCTAGCGCTTTCAGGAGAAATCATCAACAAAGATCACATAGTACCTGTGCTTTGCTGTCGAAGCTACTGAGAAAGGTCCACACACGTCTGCGTGAATTCTCTCAAGGATCATTGTGTCACGAATATCCTTCTCGTGAAAGGTGGCTTTCACAAACTTTCCCAAAATACACCCCTTGCACTGATCTGACTGTGCAAGAGTGCCTTTGGGAAGCCCAGTAGAAATCTACTGCAGTATCTTCAAGGCTCCATGGTGAAGGTGGTCCAATCTCCAGTGCCACAGCTTGCCATCTTCCCAGCTCACCACTCCTTCTGCCTTACATGCCATTGTTGTATAGCCATCTACATGCAATTGATAAAGGTTCTTGACTCAAACCCCTATCTTCTGGGTTTCTCCAGTTGTCTTACTGTGCAGGAAATCCTTTCCCTCGGTGAAAACAACATCATATCCCTTGTATTCTAACATCGCCACAGAGATAAGATTCTTCTTCAATCCTGGAACATGCATCACTTCAATATGAAGGTTTTACCAGACTCCCTCTCAAAGGAAATGGCACCGATACCGGTCGCACTGTATCTACCATCATCGCCCATCTCGATGTGCACTCCAAGATCTTTCTCATTCAAATAAGACAACAAATCTCGATCTCCTGTCATGTGAAAAGATGCACCATTATTCAAGAACCATACCGATCCCATCACACTTGATACCAAGCATGCGATCAACAAAAAATCTAGCTCAAACTGCGAGGCTAAGAGCTCTCCCGCTGCAGATCCAACAACTTGCTTATTTTTCTTCTTCTGCGGACAATTTGTGGCATAGTGTCCGTGATGGTGACAGTGAAAGCACTTCACCTTGGACATGTCCTGCTTCTTTCCTTTCGCACTGGAATGAGAAGATTTCTTGTTCTTCCCCTTCTTTGCTTTGGCAGCCAAAGCACAATTTTCTTCATCAGGTGCCTTTGATGAAGATCCGCCCCTGGTATTCCGCCTGATCTCCTCTTGCACAAGATCCGACCAAAGTCTCTCCCATCTTGGCAATTTCTCCAGACCATTGATAGATTCCTGATAGGAATGCCAACTCTTCGGAAGACCAAGTAGAGCCAAGCTCACCAAGTCCTCATCATCGACAGTCACCCCCACACCTCCCAGCTCATCCCGACATTGGGTGAACTTCGTGAGATACTTTTGCATACTATCACCTTTCTCACACTTTATGTTTCTGAGCTTATCCTTGAGCGCCAACTTCCTCTGGTTGCTCTTGCTTTGGAATAGATCTGTTAAAGCTTTCCACATCAAGTATGGAGTATCCTTTCCATGGAGGCTAGACACAATGTGATCCTTCACGCCCTCCAACAGAATCCTTCGACACTTTGCTGTCTTCTTTTGCCAATCCACGACTTGAGCAGCATCAGTAGGTTTTGGGACATCCGCATCTATGAACTCCTTCAACCCATTATCATCTAACACCACCTCCATCCTGTCCTTCCATGCAATATAGTTTGAGCTACCCTCAAGGGCCTACTCCAATTGCAATCCGTTGAAAGACATTTCAACTTTGACACCAAGAAAACACTGCTGCAAATTCGAATTCCACCAGCTCAAAACTCAACCACTTCTGATCTAAAATTCGTGAGAACAAAGTATTTCTCGTACAGAGATTGACTGTATGGGCATTCACCAAATATCTCACCTTCCAAAAGAAGGATGAATCCAGAGGCTACCTGGCCCTATTATAGCCTCTACCTGAAGAAATAAAATGTAAACACTTTTTGAATAATAGATCCTATGATCAACTTCACTTTGATATCATGTAGAAATCTCTTCTACAAATCAACCAGCTTTGATACCATGTAGAAATTTCATGAATAATATGACACATATTCATAGAGATCATCTCGATAATACACTATTTTTTGAATCATGCATAATACATAACCTCCTCTACGTTGATCATCAATTTAGAAGTATTCAAAAACATACACATGCACACATTGAAGCATCAATCACACATATAAACACAGTATGTACCCGGGGAAAGCATAAAGCTCAAAACCCCACAACTATCTATATATTATATTGATTGAGAACATGTAACAATACATAGTACAATACTCCTCACAAGTACTCAGTACTATCTCCACCTGTTACACACAAACTAGCTCAGATCTGAATCAATCACTGGCTCAAATCACCTCCATTGCTTGCCTACCTC
>APFE030245393.1:0-55352 GCA_000404065.3 Pinus taeda
AAATAAATAAAATAAAATTTAACTTATTAATTTTCTTTTAAAAAATATGGTAAAAAGAGATATTTTTTCACATATATATGAAAGATAATGATTTAATTATAATTTTGAATTTTGAATTTTTACTTCAATAAGGGTGGAGTTGGGACATTGGAGGACTAGGGGAGGCCACCACCCCACTACCTCCCATCACATTTAATAAGGGCAGAGGAGTTGGAGTGACCGACCCACCCCATGTAACAAACATACAAGTGCATTTACTATTCTCCATGCATGTTCCAAATATCATTGTGGTTGAAAATACTAAGACCAAAGACCTTGATCTTTGATTTTTCCATTATGTTTGGGATCTTCCTTCAACATAGGTGAGAAAATTCCCTTACGAGATTGATAGTGGAAGGTATTTATCTAATGAAAATTTTTAGAGAAGGTGCAAAGTTGAAGGGATTTAGCTTAAGCTCTAGCATTGCCTTTTTTCCATGGACATGAATCGACATGCACATGAATTCTAGGTGAATTGGATTTAGGGAGTGAAATTACTCAAATCAGGGAATAGCCATTGAATAATTGAAAAGGGGAAGGACTAGGGAAAATAAGGGGTGCATCTCTTTAGAAGTTGGGAGCTACCTTGGAGTGTGATGCTACAAGAATGGGAGGAGTCAACCTTCATCCAACTCACATGTCCTCATTGGTTTAGTTCTAGACGACTAACTAGAATTGTGTAACTTTATGTATTTAAAATTTATTTGGTTTTTCCAATTCATTCCTTGGTTTAATTTTTAGTTGGTGAATATTAGCTTGTTATAGAATAGGCTCATTAGGGGTGTGTGACAGAATGAACCCTAGCATCTCTTGATGGTTTCTTGACCCTACCAGGAGGCATTCACATGCCATTCCTTCTCATTTGTCTTCCCCTTGTCTCAAATTGGTCTAGAAATTTGAATCTCCCTAACTTCTAGCTATTTATGGTTTTCTTTATATACATCCCTTGGGTGTTTGGGTGTTGTTTGCAAGAATTCTATCCTAGTTATTTCATATTTGATGTAGTATTCCTTGGTAGTGAATGTAAAATGGATGAGGTCTAGCGGAAGTGATCCTCAATGTAAGTTGCATTCCTAATCCTAAGATGTTGTAGCTATCTTCTACTCCACCAACTTGCCTGAAATTTGTGTGTAAATTTGTCAACTTGAAACTTTGATTGTCAATGCTTGATAATTTTATTCTAATTCATAAATCTAAGAGGAGGTACCAACTGGGTTCCTAACCCTAGACACACCAAGGGACCATGGGACCAGTATCTGAACTCCATATGTCTTCATTGGAAAATGAAAACTCTTCTAGGTGGGGTCTTGAAGGAGAAACATGAAGACTGTAATGATATAATCTCTTCTTTAAATGAAATCAAGTGGGTGAAATGTTATAAGTCGTCCTATCTTGCTATTTTGGATGCCTTTCTTTCTAATCGTGAAATCCAACTTCAGTGTTGATACAAATCCTAAAAATAAAACCACAATTGAAAAATAACAAATAGAAACTCAAATTCTCATAAATGAAGACTTCAGTCATAAATAGGAATTCAAACCTTGTTTCCTACCTCAATAGTTGAGTTACATTCATTTTTATAATTGGAGAAGGAAGACTCTAGAATTCAAAGAGATAATTCCTAGGAAGTTGAGAGTAAGTCTCTCAATTTTAGATATTTTTTGACTAAACATAATTCTAGGATTTTTCTAGGGAGATGATTATTTTTATTTTACACAATTCGAGGATTTTCTATAAATATAGAAAACTTAGATTTTTCGAAGGAACTCTTCCTAAATATAGATTATTTTAAGAGGATACTCCTACATCATACTTTCTAGGAGAAAATAATACATTCATGTATCTTGTTGATGGAGTTCTTCAATACTAGTACCATATTTGCAAACTTTTGTCTTTAACATCCAAGTGGCGTCTTCAACTAGTTGACTCTTCCATTTGATGAGGTATTGAAAATACTCCTTATTCCTAGTTCTCTTAGCCAACCTTTTGCATATCCTTTATTCAATATGTTTTTTTAGTACTGGAGGAAGCTGCTTATCCCAATAGATAATATAAATTCCATCGCTGAAAGGTGTATTTGTGGAAAAATTTGTTGGTCCCTTAAGGAGGTATAGATCTGAAACATTAAATATTGGAGAATTGCCAAATTATTTGGGAAAATATATTTCCTAAGAATTTGAGGAGAATTTCCTTAAGGCTTTGCATAACACAATATTTTAATTTTCAATTCATTAAGCTGCCCCTTAGGAAATCGTTCTTTTTTAAGATGTGTCATGGCAATGTTCGAGTTCAAAATACAGTTGTCTTCTATTTGAATATGCCCTTTGTTAGTACCTACTACTACTTTATTTTAATTATTGATTGACTTTGTCTTCTAATTCCTACATACTCACTACAAAATATTCAGCGTTAACAGTCCTGATTTCCTATTTCCTGAGATTTATCAATTCATAGATTCATCTTGGATGAATCCCATAGACAATTTGGAATGGAATTAATATTGTTATTCTATTAGGGGATTCATTATATCGAAACCCTACTTTAGCACGTGCCTAATCCCATCATTTGGAATGTTCACTAACCAAACTTTGTAGAATATTTCCAGTACTTCTATTCACCACTTTTGTTTCGCCAGACTCTAAATATGGTATGTTGACTTGAAGTTGAGGTTGGTTCCTAATTTTTACCATAAATTTCTTCAAAAATGGGCCACAAACTTGTTTTCACTATCAAATATAATACTGCATGGTAATTTATGCAATATAATACTTATTTGAAGAATAATTTTGTTGTGTTAGTTGCATCACTTTTCTTTTTGTAGGCTATAAATATAAAGTGTTCTAATTTTGAAATTATGTCAACCAAAAGATAAATCAAGTCATTTCCTATTTGAGTTCTCGGTAGTGCTAGTACAACGTCCATGCTTATAGAGTCCCATGGACTATTTGGAATTGGTAGGGGATGATATAATCAAATATTGTAAATCCTCCCTTTTGCATACTAATATATTTTTCATCTTTCAACAAATATTTTATCACCTGTATACATTCCTAGTTTGTATTCTCCAAAATTCCCTACCAATCCTCCACTACATTTATTTTTGATCAAATTTTCTCTCATTAAACATCTTGGTATGCATAATTTACTAGCTTTAAACAATAGCCATTCGTGTATAATTTAACATATCTATGTATTTATGTCTCAACTTAAAGGGTTTTTACAAGTTTCATAAGAATATTTGAAATGTGGGTAAGATTTATACCTATCTTTCAATTCATCCATCCCTACAATATTCACCTGGAATTCATGCAAACTATATTGGTTCTACTTAATAAATTTTCCACTTCATTTGATTGTCCATTTTTATGCTTGATAATAAATGTAAAATTTTGAAGAATCTCAACCCATTCAACATGTTTTCGTCTCAATTTTGTTTGGTTGTTAATATATTATAAAGAATGAATATGAGAATAAAGGATAAATTCTTTTTCCATGAGGTAATGTCTCCATTTCTTTAAGGTTTGTATGATGGCATAGAACTCTTAGGTTTGTATAATGACATAGAACTCTTTATCATATGACAATTGCTATTTTTTTTTCTTGATTAAGTGTTTCACTGAACTGAGCAAATAGTCTCCCTTCTTGACTTAGAACAACTCCTATTGCAATTCTACTCACGTTAGTCTCAACCTGGAAACTTTTATTAAAATATGGTAGCACAAGGATAGGGTGGTTGATGATTTTTTTTTTTTTTTTAATGAATCAAATATTTTATTAGTATATTCTTCCTAATAAAATGTTTAGTTACTTTATTGATTGTCTCTACAATTAGAGCGCTGATGCAATTGAAATTTATGTTGATTTTTTTATAGAAACTTTCCAAACCATGGAAGCTTCTTACCTCATAAATCATCCTCGGGTATGGAATTTTACCATGGCATTTGTCTTTTCCTAATCGATATTTAAGCCATAATTTGACACCACAAAACCAAAGTACAATAATTATCTCTTCACGAAGTTGCATTTATTCCAATTAACTAGCAACTTATCTTGTTGCAATTTTCTTAATACTTATCTTGTTGCATGCCTTAAATGTTCTTCTTTTGTCTAATTGTAAATTAGGATATGATCAAGATAAAAAAATAACATATTTACCAATGAATTATTTTAATACCTCATACATCAACCTCATAAAGGTATTATGAGCATTGGTAAGCCTGAAAGGCATTACCAACCATTCATATAACCCATGATTAGTTTTAAATGTTTTTTTCCACTCATCACCTTATCCTTTTTTTTTGTGATGATATCCACTTTTTAAGTCTATTTTCAAAAATATGCAACCCCACTTAAACAAATCTATTATATCATAAATCCGGGGTAATGAAAACCAATAACTAGTTTTCATTTTGTTATTTCTTGGGAATCCTTACCCATTCTCCATCCCGTATCCTTATTTGGAGTTAATATATTTAGAAGAGCACAAGGGCTTCAATTTTATAAAATTAGACCCTTATCTAATAATTCTTGTACTTAGTTACTAATCTCTTCATTCTCTTCTAGAGTCATTTTATAACTTGATTTGTTTGGAAGGCTAGCAATTGGAATTAAATCTATGTGATGACTAATGCTCCTTATGGGAGGAAATTTAGTCAATAAGTCATCCACTACAATATCAAGAAATTTGTTCAAAATCATTTTAATTTCTTCTTGAAAATCATTCAAATTTGTTCTTCTGAGGATTTCTTTTGATTTACCAATCAAAGAAAAGTTTACTCTTCGTGTTTGATTTCTTGCAGAAACTCCTAGTCGTTAAGTAAAAATATTTTAGGATTATTCTCCTCTGATACACTTTCATTTTTTAAAGGAAAAAATTTATGTTTTTTGCCATCCTTCTTGAAATTATATGTATTTTTCCTTCCTTCATGGACTGATTTTTTATGATATTGCGAAGGCCTTCCTAACAACACATGACATACACCCATAGGAATAACATAAAAAATCACTCTATCTTCGTAATTTCTTATTTGAAACTCTAATTCACATTGCTAATTAACTAGTATCTGATGTCCCTTATGCAACCATGATACTTTGTAGAGAGTGGGATTTATGGTTTTATTTAGTTTTAAGCTTTATACCATTTTTGTAGATACTAGATTTTTTTGTACTTCAACTATCTATAATAACTTTGCAACATGTTCCCCTTGATTTACAAAAAATTCTAAATAATATTTTTCTATGTGCCAAAGTTTCCTTCACTTCTTTAATAGATTTCAATAAAGTTCTTTTCATCATTAAATATTTTCCAATTTTAGGTGCATTCTCATGTACAAAGGGTTTTATACTTAATGTATCAATGTGTGCAATATGTGTGCTTCCTTGACTAGAACACTTCTATGGACATTCAATATATTTATGACCAATTATATTACATGTATAGTATCTAACTACAAATGTTCTTCCTCTACCATGTTGATTGGTTTTTTTCCTGTAAAATATCCTCCTATTAATGATGATGTTGGCTTATAGGAATTGTGGCTTCTTGACAATGATGTTAGCTGATAGGAACTGCTTTCTCTCGATGATGATGTTATTTCATAGTAATTTATTCCTTGTTATATTTAGATATGAAATATTCTAACTCATTGCCCTTTGTTTGATTTTCCTCTACCTCTTGTTGTATTTTTCCCCTTCCTCTCTGGCTTTGCTTCCTTATCAACTTCTCTTCTATCTTAAGGGATATTTGGTAGGCTTCTTCAATAACTGATATAGAAAAACTATTTTACTCATCTTGTATTTCAAATCTTAATCCATTAATGTATCTAGCTAGCCAGGATCTTCCTCCACATCACCGAATCTTATGCTTAAACTATAAAATTCTTCTGTATACTCTTTTATAGACATAGATTTTTATCTAAGATTATGAATTTGTCTGAAAAGGTTTAACTCATAGTACTAAATTTACCTTTCAATTTTTCTACCATTTTGTCCCAATTGGTAATCTTCATTTTTCCTTTACTTCTTCACTTTGCTTACATGATGTCCCATCATAATGTAGCATGTTCCTTTTTTCTGTTTACCTCAAGTTTCACCATCTTATCTTCGACTACATTTTCATAGTTGAGGTATTTATCCATATCACTAATACGTTCATTCAACTCTTCAGCATTTAGGTTCCCCTCATACATGGGAACTTCCATATTTGGTCTGGTACTCAGATTGGCGACCATATCTATTATTCCTTCTTCTAGAATCTTAGGTTCAACTTCCAACTCTTCTTCTTCAATGGCCTCTTCTTCGCTAATATCACATGTATCAACATCTCTTCTTTGGCTATTCCCCATACCATCAAGCCTTATTCATATAGTCTGTACTTATTCTTGTAAATCTTGATTTGCAATTGGCCTTCTTTGTCCTACCATTTCTCTTATGGATCCTCGATCTCTATATTCCATATTGTTCTTCTTAAATTCAATTACCCTTAACAAAATAATTCTATAATATATATATCACTTCATTTTATTTTTTTTAAACCTTTAAATAATTTAGGAATCTTTCGCCTTCTCTTTTATATATTTAATTTTCAATCTTCTGACACTATTTTAATACCAAACCAAATGGATATAGTAGTTAAAAAATTTATCAGGTATCACTTACTCTGATTATTACAAATAAGAATTTTATTTAGTTCCTTACTCTTCATTTATGGTCATATTTTTCTCGAAACAAATCAAGCTCACTAGAACCAAAACATCAAGAAGAGGTCTCTTGGACATTATGCCTCTTGAGAAATCAAGATCAACATCTCATCTTTGGCCATTCCTCATAAGATCAAGCGTTGTTCTCATATTATGTACTTCTTCTTGTAAAGCTGGATTTTCATTTGGTATTCTTCTTCCTACCACTACTCCTCTGGCTCCTCAATCTCTATATTCCATCTTGTTCTTCTTAAAATCAGTTATCCTTAACAAAATAATCCTATATATATCAATTCATTTTATTTTTTTAAACCTTTAAATAATTTAGAAATCATCCCTCTTTTATTTTATCTCTTTAATTTTCAAGCTTCTGACACTATTTTAATACCAAGACAAATGGATATAGAAATTAAAAAAATTATCAGTTACCATTTACTCTAATTATTACAAATATGAATTTTATTTTAGTTCCTTACTCTTCATTTATGGTCAAATTTTTCCGTAAACAAATCAAGCTCACTAGAACCAAAACTTCAAGAAGGTATCTTGGACATTATGGTTGTTGAGAAATCAAGATTCTTACATATTTGGGTTGATTTCTCTTAACTTGATAATTACTTGTGAATGTTTGTTGGTTTCTCATTAAAGTTATGTTCCTTTTCATCAAGAAATTAACAAAATTTAAAAAACATGAATATCACAAGGGAAAAAGAACATAATGAATTAGGCTCCAATATAGGGAAAAATATTATAAGGGGGGATCTCAAGAAATCCTCCTCTTATAGAATCAGATGAAAGTGAGATATCTAAGACTCAATACCAATACAAAAAATCAACCTTCAAGATGCCAAGTCAAGCCCTTCTTCAAAATATCCTTCCAACAACAATTCCAACATTAGGTACAACAATAAGTTGATCCACAAGGATATTGGTTGCCACGCAGCTATTCCACTTGGACCCCAACATTGTTTCCTTTTAGTTTCCAAATTTCTAGCACAGTTTCTTATTTCAACAATTTTCTTTAGTCATGAACACCTAAAGGCATTTTGAGGCCCTAAATGGAATTTTTTGGGAGAATGTGTAAACGTAAGACTTTGGCTAACATTTACTGCCAAAACTTTCTATCCTTGGATATATATTTCGAATGGGCTATTGTGCATGCCAAACAAAGATCATATGCCAAATTTATGACCCCATGAAGTTGACATTCTAACTAACAGTAATGGGGCTAATAAGCTTTTGGTGCTTTATCTCCTAGGGTTATCTTTTTGTATGTTTAAGATTTTCCATTATTTCTTCTTGATTAAAGGGCATAAGAGCCTCATTATAACTCAATTAAGAAGGGATGCAGTTGTGACATCTCTTGTCATAGATAATTTTCCATCGATTGAATTATTTTTCTTGTTTTTTCATGTAAATAGAATTTAATAGTTGTTGTTTATTAATTGAATTTATGTTCTTTTGTATCTCTATGTTTCATTTAAATGTATATTTAATTTGATTATTTCATAAATATGGATCAGTGGTATTAGAGTGGTCAACTCTTTCACTTTTTTCTATGCATGTCCCAACCCTAAGGGCCTCCCATGGTGGAAGAAATGGAAGACAAGGGAGTAGAAGATCCTTTCAAAATGTTGCTTGAAGAGGCCCTTGAGAGACAAAAGAATGAGATAATGGATAATTTTTCCCATATTCTTTGGTGGGTATCAGCAAGAAAAATATTTCAATCCAACAATTACTTTGGAGGTACCAACCCCTTTAAGATACAAGTTGAATTTTACATTCCTATATTTGAAGGCTAGATAGACACAAATGCCCTACATAGATGGTTAAATATGCTAGAAGGATATTTTTTGTTCCATAATTTTTTTGATATGGTAAATATTACTTTTATACTCCTCAAAGTCATCCCCCATGTCAAGTAATGGTTGGAAACTTACTAGGAGAAAAGGGATGTTGTACAAGAAAAATATTACCATATCAAGAGCTATGAAGATAAGTGCATAAAATGGATCACACTACGATAGGAAAGGGACCAAGACATGTTAAAGTTCATGAATATTTTCCATACCCTAGGCATGAAGTTGGGTATCAAGGATTATAAATGGCATCTGATACTCAAGTATCGTGGTTTTCTACACAAATAAATCCAATAATAAATGTAGCTCCTAGACATATCTTCACTTGGAAAAACATGTCGATATGCTATTAAGATTGACCAAATTTTAAATAGAAGAAGCAAGACTGCAAGACTTTGGATTTATGAATTTGAAGTAGGGAAAAGGCAGTGCAAAACTACAGAACGAAGGACAAAGCCAAGGTGGAATCATCTAGGACAACCTATTGAAACAACAAGCAAATAAAAGCACCACGAAGACATAGAAGGACATAAGAAAGCGGTGTGTGTTCCCCATGATCCCTACTAACAAAAAAATGAGTCACATGAGGCACTCACTATGATCCGGATTTAAACAAGAACGCAACAAATTACCGAGATAACCATATACACAAAGATGCAACGGAAATAATACTTCATTTCATTAATGGAAAATACTGAAACATGCTTACAATCAGAAATGGAAATAAACTAGCTAGGGCGATGGTAGCATATCTCTGAGAAGAGATGTGATGGCTACATGCCTCTGAACTGTGTTACAATGAGGCTCGACGGCCTATTTATTGTTGAGAAACAATGAAAAATCCTTAACATTCCAAAACCTAACCCTAGGAGATCAAACGCCAAACTGTGGGCCCCGTTTGGGGGTAAGTTGGTACATCAACTTCGCGGGGTCGTGACTTTAGCATATGACCTATGTTTGACGCGTACAATAGCTCATTAGAAAGATCTATTCGAGCACTATCATTGTTGGAACGGGCAACATGGTCCATTCCATGGACCCATGTTGCCCTCGGATTCCCCAAAAAACGTCGTTTAGGGCCTCAAAACGGCTCCAAAAGTTGAGGACCCGAAAAACTGCTAAAAATAGTAAGTTGTGCTACAATTAAGGAAACTGAAAATGCTGAGAAAGACACTGGTGGGGGTCCAGGTGGACTTGGCAGGTGGCCACCAATATCCACCTAGATCACTCTCTGACTCTCTGCTTGATGCTGCCTTTGATCTGTAGGCCAGCTCGGCTTCTCTGTTCTCTGCAATTCACTTCTTTCTCTACTTTTTCTCCCTCCACTCTTTGTTTATTCCTGGCTTAAATCCAATTTTCTCCCTAACTGTTTGTTTCAGCTTCTTGGCTCTCTATATCGCCTACCTCTATCCACTGGGATTCCCCTGCTCTACTTCATCATCACCGTGTAATGCTTCACAGAGAGGTGGCCACCTATTTCCTCACAAACTGAGTGTCAGTTCTCTTTGAATCGTATTTATTTCCATTACTCCAAGATCGCCCGTGAAACTGATTCCTCTGCCAACTCATCGACCATGTATAACCTCAAACCTCATGTACCTTAGTCTATTTCCCTATCAAACCCAGTCTTCCATCGGGTTGATTCTTTGTCGTTGATCTGGAGCCTCCAGATCCAATGGTCTTTGTCTATATCGCATGGGTAAGTTGTTCGACCATTACTAGTGCGATGTATGTGGTTTTCTCTCTCATTTGTTGGAGACGTGTTACCTGGTGTGTGGCAATGAGCTGAACTCGGTCAAACTTGCTTAGCACTCAAAGTGCACATAATATCCTGTCGGTTTTGGGCGCAAGAGCCGCCTTCTAACAGTTTCCGCATGGTTTCCTATTTTCCTCGTGACCTAGTGTTCGAGGCTTTCCTTCATGAAGAGTTTCTCCCTGCGATACATGATCAAAAATTGCCTATTTTTTTGGATATGGACTTCCGATTGCTAATTTGCATCCATGTAGGGTCTCCATGCACCAGTGGTCAATGTGCTTTGACCTAGGGTCCTCGTTGTTATGTGCTGGCCACAAATTACCATTTTCAAGAGTTCATTTCTGATAACCTCGTCATTCATAAGATTTTGAAGCTTGACATAATTTGAAACAATCATGGAAATGTTTAAGGATTCAATATGGATCATGGCCTTTCCACTAAAAAAACATTTGGACCACCAAAAGTTGGCTTTCAAGCATCGACTAAGTGAGGGTATAGTTTTGTCACTTGTCCAATCTCTATCCATTTTGCACTACCTCACTTTGAACCCTTGAGTCCAATCCTAAGGTACTCAACATCTCCCCTGCGCGTCATCGTCACCTTCCTATCCAAAACTATGTCTTCCTACAATTCATCAAGATATTCAGGTAGTAGAAGGAAATTGACTCTGCTCTTCAGGATCTTCAATTAATGAAGGTTCAAATAGTCTCAAGCTGTTTGCATTAATGTCTGAGTAGATGTGCATGTAAGCTAGTAAATCAAGGCAAAAAGTATTCTCACCAATTTTGTCAATTATCTTGAAAGGTCCATACCTTTCTGGCTTTAGCTTTTTACCTTCACCTTGCATTATTTCCTTGTCGATATACAGCCAAACTTGATCACCAACATGGAAACTATGCTCCATTCGATGCTTGTCATGCCTTGCCTTGTATTTGGCTTGGCCCTTTTCGATTTGTTCCTGTACTACCTGGTGAATCTCTTGGATTTGTTCAGTGAACTTGGTTGCCTTGTCCACATCAGTGTGTCCCTCAACTGCTATGTCTTTACCAAAGACAAAATCCAAGGGAGACCTTGGTGTGAAACCAAAATAGGTCTCAAAAGGATATCTCTGTGTAGAAGAATGTTTTGCTTGGTTGTAAGCATGCTACACATAACACAAATTTTCATCCCAAAGTTTGGGATGCTTGCCACAATAGCCTTTGAGAAACTGGATCACTATCCTGTTGACCACTTTTGTCTGGCCATCTGTTTGTGGATGAAAGGATGTGCTTTTCTTCAGTTTGGTGTCCATCAGTTACAGTCTCGACCAATGCTTCCCAACAAATTGGGTGTCTCGATAAGATACAATGGAAGTGGGTAATCAAAAATGAACCCATACATGTTGAAAGAACAACTTTGTAGTTTGTTCAGCTCTAATTTGTTTATTACAAGGTATCAAAATACAAATTTTTTTGAACATATCCACAAAAACATATATAGCTCTTGGATACATCAGATCTTATGAATATCTATTGATGCATCTTCCCCTGATGATGGACTCACTTGGTAGTCCGAAACATTGGGGTCAAAAAACTCTACAACAGGTCATTCCTCCTCCATCTAAAACTATCCTCACCTATATGAATTCATTATATTTAACAACATATAAATAGTGAGGACCTTTCCTAGATATAGGTAGTCCTCCAACAATGTCCATGGAAATACTTTCTTACAGATGAGAAGGAATTGGTAGTGGAGTGTACAAGCCTAGTTTTCTATTGTTGAGCTTGCTTTTAGCACACATGGTACAACCTCTTACATATCTAGAAACCGTCTCATTCATTTTTTTCCAATAACAAAATCTTTGCAGCTGTGCAACTATTTTACTTACCCCAAAGTGACCTGATATTAGAGAACTGTGTGCTTCTCGAATTATTTTTACTCTTTCAGTTTGTGGAATGCATAGATTCCCACAATGATACAAGTCTCGGTCCTTAACATGATAGTCCAATTCTTCTACTTGTTTGCCTTGACTTAAAGTTGCATATACATCTTTAAAACCTATACCTTGAGCATATTGTTCAATGTAGCTCTCATGTAATACCAAATTATACTTAAGTATAGTGGATGCATTTCTAATAGGCCTAGATAACATATCTGAAACTTTATTGTGTATTCCCTTTTTATATCTGATGACTAAATGAAACTATTGTAGAAAACTCATCCATCTATAGTGTCTTGATTGCTGCAACTTAGTTTGGGAGTGTAGATATTAAAGTGGTTGATGATTAGTATGTATAATTGTCTCTTTGCACATTAAGTAATGTTTCCAATTTTTAACACTCTGTACTAATGCATACAATTCTTTATCATATGTGCGATAGCTAACTACTGCAAACTTAAATGTCTCAGAATGATAACATATGGGTTTATCGTGTTGTATCAACATTGCTCCCATGCCATAGTCTCTGGCATCCGTTTGGATCTCATATGGTCTTTGAAGATCAGGCAGTGCTAGTGCTGGTGTTGTACTAATCTTTTCTTTCAATGTGTTGAAGGCTTTCTCCTGTCTGCCTCCCCAATAAAACACCTTGTTCAATCCTGTTAAAGCATGTAAGGGCGCTGCAATGAAGGAAAAGTTAGAAATAAACTTTCTCCAATATTGTGCTATTCATAAGAAGCTTCTCACTTCTGTAGCAAATTCGGGTTTAGGCTAGTTTACAATGACTACCACCTTAGAGATATCTATCTTCAATTCACCACCCCCTACTATATGTCCCAAATAATTTAAAGATGTTTTACCAAATTCACATTTTGAGAGTTTAACATAAAGTTTTTCTCTTTTCAAAACATCTAGCGTCTCCTTAACATTCTTTAAATGTTCTTCCCACATTTTGCTAAATACAAGAATGCCATCCAGATATACAATAACAAAATCATCAAGAAAAGGTCTCAGTACATCGTTCATTATTCTCATGAAAGTAGCAAGAGCATTAGTTAAGCCAAAAGGCATAACTAGCCACTCATATAGTCCCTTCTTATTTTTGAAAGTAGTCTTCCATGCATCTTGTTCTGCAACTCTCACCTGATGATATCCACTATGCAAGTCTAATTCGGAAAAATAAACAACTTCTTTCAATTGATCTAATAGATCATCTATGCGAGGAAGGGGATAACAATTTTTTATCGTTATCTTATTCAGTGTTTGGTAATCAATGCACATTCTCCACGGGCCATCTTTCTTTCTCACAAAAATGATTGGAGACCCACATGGTGATGTGCTAGGTCTAATGAACCCCTTCTCGAGCAACTCCTGCACGTGCTTCTTGTTTTTTGCATTCTCTAAAGATGACAACCTATACATTTTGACGTTATGCAATGGAGCATCTTCCTGCAAATTAATATCATGCACTATTTCCTTCTTGGGTGGTAGACCTTTAGGTTCTTGAAACAAGATATCATATTCTGAAACAACGTTTTCTAAATTAGCTTTCCTTTTAGCATCACAGCCCTCAAATACATTGGTTTCATGAGGCTTCTTCTCCTTTACAACCATCAGTAAAAATTGTTCGCATGAATTTACAATTCATTTCATTTGACCTGAGTTTATGAGCGTATAATTATTCTTGAGCTTATGATCTCTTACAAAGTGTTCTATTCCATCTTTAATGAGTAGATACTTGCTCTAAGCTATATAGAAAATATCCTTTCTATCATACAAGTAGGGACTTCCTAGAACAATTCCACATATATCCAAAGGAATTATATCTAACTCAACCTCATCTACAAATGCTGACCCAAAAGAAAACTTAAGTGTACGTTGTCTAATCACTTATAATTGTGCTTCATCCCTTAACCAACCTAATGGGTATGGTTTCTTATGAGGTATAGTCAATAATCCCAACATCTTTACAATTGCTTCAGAAATTAAATTTACTTGTGAGCCACTATCAAATAAGGTATCAATCTTTTGATTCTTGGAAATAACTTGAATATGGAAAATCTCATGCCTTTTTCTCTAATTTTTTTCATCATTAATAGATTGTGCATAGTTACTAGTAGATGCTTCAAAATTTTTACCTTTTATACCTGTGGTTGCAATGGTTGTTTCATCTCCTGAGTATGACCCCAAATCTTTCTGAATAGCTGCACCAATCTTCTTCTTCTTGCCCTCGAACTTCTTAGGTCTCATGTGCGGATGCAAAATCCAACAGTGTTCATCATCATGCCCATTCTTTTTGTCGTGAGTGTAAGAAGACTTTGTCTTTTGTGCAGTATTGGCCTTTCTTTCTTTCCATTTATTTTTTCTTTTCTCCTTATTATTGCTTGCAATGGGCTTGGATGATCCTCCAACCTCTGGGTTCATATTCTTTCCTCTAGCTTCTAGATGTGTAGCTTGAACAGATATCTCATCTATACTAGTGGGATTAAACATGAGCATAGAGTGCCTCATGTAGCTATGTAGACCACATATGTACTTGAATAGAGTCTCAAGTGAGTCTAATGAAATTCCTAGAATCAAAGCTCTCTTCCTAAATTCTTGGGTGTAACCTTGTACACTTTACCCTTTCAATTGGCGAAGAGTTTGCCAGCACATCATGGTTTGTTGCATGTAAGCTAGTGGATAGAACTGCTTTTCGATTGTAGAAACAAATTCACTCGAGACAGAAAGAATCTTACCATGTTTCTTTATGTCATCTTGGGTTCTGCCTTCCCACCATACCAAGGCAGTGCCTCTGAGGCATAGGCTGGTCAACTGAATCTTACTCTTGTCTAAGTCAATACTCTTCACTCTACAATAAACATCAATTTGTCTCATCCAATTATACAGCTTCTCTGCATTCGACTCTCCATCATATATTGGTAAATCTAATTTAACATCTAATTTAAACAAATATTTCTTCTTTTTATGTTCAAGGTTATTAGGAGGTGTGAGAAAATTTTCTTCTTTCCCTTTGAATTTTGAGTGGTCATGGAGGAGAGATTCTTCTTCTCATTTTTCTTGTTTGGAGACTAATGAATATTCATATTTATGTTTCCTGAAGTCCTTATACATTTCCTTTGCCATCGAACTCATGGCTACGAAACTATCTATAAATTGGGGATCTTGTTCTAAGGGACTTTCTTCGGACATTTTCTTCTACTGTTAGACTCTTTCAATTTCTGGTTTAGTTTCGACCAACTCTCCTTCTCCTAATTTAAGCTTTGATCTAGTTAACATTAAACAACAAAATCTAGCACAATATTGTCTAACCTTAAACAACCTAGAGCTCTGATACCCCTTGATCTGAAAATCACTCGTGAATGATCTCAATTAATTAATGAAGGTATTACAGACCCATGTGTTGTGATGTGCCTATGTTATTTTAAGAAACAAATCGATAATATTGTGAAATGCACAGGCACTTGAAACAATAAGATAAACACAGTAAGCAAATACAAAAACACAACAAATTTAATAAGGAGTTCACCGAATCCTCCTGGGCTACATCTCCTTGTCCAGCCTACAACGGTGGCCTTTTTTATTGTGTCTTAAAGAAGATTTTTTATAATAAGGAGCTAAATTTGAGTCTCACTTAACACATGATAATCAATAGGGTGGTACTTGGATTCCCCAAGCCTCTAAAGTACACAGAATCCCCATTACTGAATCTCGACTTCAACTGGTCTTAATGGTATGAGTCTAATTTGGTACTTAATACCTGACACGTATACACAGAGGAGTTGCTTGAACCTCTCAAGACTTCTCTAGAGTTCACAGACTCTCGAACTCTCTCTGTTCTATCTGCTTGATGCCGACTTTGCTCTACAGGTTAGCTCAACTTCTGTGTTCTCTGCAATTCACTTATTCTCTACTTATGTTCCCTCTTCCCTTTGTGTGTTCTTGGCTTAAAGCCAATCTTGTCCATGAATATTCATTTCCACTTCCTGGCTCTCTAGATCGCCCACCTCTATCCACTAGAATTCCCATGCTCTACATCATCATCGCTGCATAACGCTTCACAGAGAGGTGGCCACATGTTTCCTCATGAATTGAGTGTGAGTTCTATTTCAATGGTCATTATTTCCATTGCTCCAAGATCGCCTATGAAACTGATTCCTCTGCTAACTCATCAGGCATGTTGAACCTCAAATCTCATGTACCTCAATATATTTCCCTGTCAAACCTAGTCTTCCGTCGAGTTGATTCTTTTGCATTAATTTGGAGCATCCAGATACTACGGTCTCTATCTATATTACGCGGGTAAGTTGCTCGAATGTTGCTTATGTGATGTAAGCGGTTTTCTCTGTCATCCATTGGACATGTGTCACCCAGTGTGTGACATCGCATTGAACTCAGCCAAATCCTTTTACCGCTCGAAGTGCATGCAATATCCTATCAATTTTGGGCACAGGACTCGCCTTCTGACGGTTTTTGCATGGTTTCATGTTTTCCTCGTGACCGAGCACTTGAGGCTTTCCTTCACTTAGAGTTTTTTTGTGTGATACGTGATTAGCGCATATCAGAAATTACCGTTGTTTTTGGATCTCAGCTGCCGATTGCTAATTTCCATCGATGCATGGTCTTCGTGGGCCAACGGTTAACATGCTTTGACCTAGGGTCCTTGTTGTTTCGTGCTGGCCACAAATTGCCATTGTCTAGAGGTCATTTTTGATAAGCTCATCATTCATAAGATTTTGAAGCCTCACATAATTTGAAACAGTCATGGAAATGTTTAAGGATCCAATTCAGATCACCACCCACACACCTTGAAGGTGGTATTGGTCTTATCAATATGCCACAGTAGTGGTTCTTCCTTGAAAATCCTTATGCCACTCCTATATGCATGAGGAAGAAACCTCGTTCCACTACTACAACCCCCAGTGTAGCGACTGCCCAGACACCAATTTGCTGAATATAACCACAAGGACCACCCATGACCCATGTTGGGTTAAACTAACTAGTGTAGCTATATCCTACCATGTAAACCATCCCTCTAAGCGAAATGAGCCCTCACTTATGTATGTCCCCTCGGCCAACTAGGCCTCCACTGATAAAATGACTCCCCTGTCTTATTTTTTCCATATTTGGCTTTCCGAGTGTGGTCTCTTCTTCAATAATCATATCATGTTATAGTGACAAGCAATGTGGGAAATTAATCTTTGCATACTTGGAGTTACTCTCGTGCCTTTATCTCCTCTCTCTAATATCAATGTAGCTCCATCTATCACATGCTCCATTCTCATGCTACCGTTCTTCTCGCAATCATGGACTACTTTACTCATTTACACACTCATAAGCTTTGAAATCTCTTCTATCAGTTCTTTTGCTAGGGCCTATCCCTTGGGTTTTGTTTTATAACCCTAGCATGCTTGACTCCCTCCCATAGATGATCATTACTCTAGATTCTTTTATTATTACTTGCATATTCAAATAATTGCACCTTTGTGAGGAATTTGTGTGGAATTCCATTTTAGTTTAGCTCAGAAGGATGGAATGAATGTGCCACCTCTTAAATTCATATTGATCCTTTCTTATCATGTCCACTTTTTTGTTACTCTCTTTCGATCATACTATCTTGACACGTGATCATGTGGTTTGTGCATTATTTTCTCCTATCAAAATTTGATTTGATGGTAATTTTAGTTGCTTTCATGCAATTGAGTTTTGATTACCATACTAGGGATGGTAATCCACACACATTCTCATAGTGTTCCTATCACATTATCTATTTTCACCATCACTCTTGCGTAAACATTCATGTGAATCAATTTTTGTATGATGTCCATATTGCATCAAAGTTAAAAATATTTATTCTCGCTAGTCTATTAAACCTCTTCATGTAATTTCCTTCCTCATTGTACTTTCCCCAAAATTGTTTTTTTTTTGCTTATTCTAGCACCACCATTGCCTAGAATTCCCTTTCATGCATTGTATTCCACTTGAGCATGTACTGGAATTTTACTCAATACCCAAGAATTGAAACCTGATGCACATCAACTATCTACATTGCTATGAATTGCAAGTTAGTCCATTTGTGCATTCCACCATATTGTTGGGGTTGCGCACATGTTCATAGATCATCCTCTGAATTAGAGGGACATGAAATGACACTATGCCAACTCATCCTCCATGAATGATAAGGTTCACATAATCTTCCTAACAAGTTGTGACATTGTAAATGTTATCTAATTCTTCCATACTTAGCTCACCTTTAACTTATTTTGTATATAACAACCCTTCACATGGATCTAAAGGTTTTGTAACTAAAATATTTGTAGCTTCAAAGCTCATCTGCCCCTTCTTTTAATTAATAATCACTTATTATTAAAATCCCAATCATTCCCCAATACGGTTTCCTATGGATTGGTTTCATCAATGACATCTATAACCCATAAACTAGAAGTACTCGTAACATCATCAATGTTCACTAGCACACCAATAAATCTACAAATGGGGTAGATACAATGTTCATTAGATAATCTGGACTCAATGGGATACTATGTTAGCTTTGGTTTTCCCATGAGTTCTGAGGTACTTTTCATCAAAATATTCACATTAGATGCCAACTCTAATATGATGATGTCCATTTCATATTCCCCCAACAATGGAAAAAATATGATTTCCTTGTTATCTTTCGATGTACAACTTGATTTATGAGGTGCGGACACAATAACTACTTTTGTGTCCTTGAACACTACTCTACCATCTTCCTAAATTTCTTCAATTCATGTTCATTCTTTTTCGGGTCAAGACAAATTTGGAGTAAGCTCCAGAATCAATCTACTTCTATCATGAGATCCTTATAAATTATGTCATCATATATTGCTCACATGATTCTACTTCTATCATGAGATCCTTATAAATTATGTGATCATATATTGCTCACATTGTTCTCTCATATAGGATCAAGATTTGGAGGACTTCAAGGAATCCTTTTAAGCCATTTTGTCTATGGATTCAAAGGCTTCACAACATCTACTTCGGTGTTGACACCTCGGTGGGTTATTGCACCAACCCATTGTTTGGATCTACATTTGGCTATGATTTGTACATTTGGCTCCTTCTCTTGTAATTTAAAAATAAGTTCTGGGAAATTATAAATATAATGGTCTATCACCTTGGAATATTTGCATGTACAATAGGGATTAGGAAAATATCATGCAAGTTGTCTTTGCAGATCATAATTATAGAAAAATGTGTCCCCCACCTCTTCCAAATCCTCCTCTTCCTCGAGATGGTCATCTTAAGCTCCTAGTTGTTATTCCTTTTCCATGGCCAAGTTAATTATATTTAAAGCTTTCATTGTATCCTATTTGATTAAAGCCTACCCTCATGAATTCCCTCCTTCAAGTCCCTATATTTGAAATGAATCAAATATCTATTCATGAATCAATTCTAATTTGTGGAAGTGATGAATATTACGTCCCATTGATGTACAAAAATAAAAAAAAAATATAGTGTGGGAAGTTGTTTCATAACTATGCATTATTGGATAGTTTTGTGAGGTGTGGCTCCACACTTGGATAACCCTACTCTATGATGTGCAAGAAGATCCTCTTTTCCGCTAGCCATTTAGTTCCTCATTAGCCTATTCTCATTTCTTTGGTGACCCTCCACATGGAAGATGGTGCACCACACTTCCTCCTACTTCTCTTTCCCTTTCGAAAAATCTTGTAACTACAAATTCAGTGTAGCCAATTTCCATACCATTTCCCTCTCCATTTTCCTTTTGGTGAGGCTCACAACTTTAGTGCTAGCTCTAATGCCCCTCACTATGAGCCACTTAACTGCTACATGAACGATATTCTGATGTGGAAGCCACATAGTGATGAACCTCTCCTTATGCTATGTGTATAAAATCTTGAATGTGAGCCTTTCCTTTAGAATCTTAAACTACGGAATCCTACATAGACTATGAATCCAAACTTCTTGAGCTTCTCTCCTTTTCTTATTACAAGTTTCTCCCTAAAGCTACCATTAATAATGTGACCTACCTTTTCACTAAATCTATAAAATCCTTATATATTGATCCTCATATAGAAATGGCTCATCCCTCATTAATAGGTTACCCATAGAATCTATGGTGAGTGTGATATTCATAAAACCAACACCCCCTTAAGACATGTACCAAGTGCTATTAGAACCCTTGCTCATGCTCTTTCATGATTTCTTGTTGCTAAACTACAACCCATTGTTGGTTCCTATGATTCCTTTTCTAAGGATTCTTCCCAATTAATTGATAAAGCCAATTCAATTGATATTCACCCTCATGAAATAGTGCTTATATTTGATGTCTTATCCCTATATAGAAATATAGATGTCCTTGAAAATTAGATTTGATCTTGAAGTTTGAGGACAAATAAACCCTCAATCTCATTAAAATATATATAAAATCTACATTATTTCTCTTTAAAGGAACTTCTTATGAGTAGAGTGAAGTCATGCCAATGGGATCTTCTCTCTCTTTCTCAAAATGATGGTACCAATTTGTTACTATACTTTCATAGTTTGGCCACATGTACTTCTTTCTCTTCATGCATTCCTTAACCACCTTAACAACCTCTCTTTGCATATAGTATTTACCATGGATTTAGAGAAACACTTAACCATTCCCTTTGTGGATGTCCTTGTCACTTTTAAGTCTAATAGATCACTTTCCTTCCAAGTGTACTTGAAGAAACTTCACACCCATTAATACATCCATTGAAACTCTCATCATGACCCAACTAAAAACTCTGCTATCTTAAAGACCCTCTTTTGTTGAACCCTTGAAATTTCTCATCCCCAATTCTTATCCCTAGAGGAAGCTCATCTCACCAATTCCGTGATAAAGAATGGAGGGTTCATCTTCCCAAATATATAAATCCTCTCGATATGCTAATTTAAGTTGGTCCAAACACCCCATTCCCCTAGAAGGGCCCTCCTATAAAAGGTACTACAAATTATATTTCAAAATTCTTAGCTAAGAAAAATATCAAAACCCTATTAAAACCTTATAAAGCCTTAAGTAGTTATTCAAATCTCCTAATGAGAAAATGGATCCTATACCTAATTAGAGAGTCTATATTATTCCTATTCATGTGAAAAATCTTATACTAGAGAAAGTAAGGGGTGGTGTAAAGCCTAAAAGAACACATAATAAACTCAAGAAACATGACTCATAATTGTAATATAAAATATGCATTGAGAGAACACTACAATACCAACAACCTCATTAGCTTTGATGAACCTAAGATACTCACCCTTACTTTGTTGCAATCCACCTAATAGATTAGATATGCCCTTGAGGTTGGAAAGAACCCTAATAACTTTAATCTACCCAAGAAATTATAATTTTAATTATTAAAAAAGATAAAATTACATTCCATAACGACACCGATTATGTGTATGCAAGCGCAAATAATTCAACCATATAAACGTTATGACGTGTGAAAATAGTAAAAATGAAAAGTAAAATATGGTAAAATTCACAGGGGACAGAAACTTAACCATTTATGACAGTTCGAGTGTGCTCATCAGCGAGTCAAGTCAATATTTTTATTATTTTATTTTGTAATCAGTAAATTGAATTTTTTTATGATTTTATTTTGTAAATTTGTATTATTTTACTCATCGAAAAATATTAAAGCCAAATCTGAGGATTAAATTTGTAATTTAATTATAGAGTGTAAAATACTATTAAGTAATAAAAATGAATTTTTTATTTCATTTTATATTTGATTATTAATGATCAAAGCTAGAGATTTCATTTTTAAAGATTTATTTGTTAAATTTGAATAATTTTAATCCCAAAAAAAAGAAGCAAAATCAAGTATTAAATTTATAATAAATTATAAAAAATAGTGTTAAATAATTCCAATAAATTTTATTTCCATGGTTGGAAATGTATGCTAAATTGGAACATCTTTCATGATTCATTATATTAATATTAATAATGTTCATTATAGTTATTTTTAATTGATTTTTGATATAATAATATTAACTTTTTTTTGTAAATCATGCTACTTCTAGTATTATACAAAAAAGAGTACAAAAAGAGTTACATTCTCCATGAGGAGCTGGCTACATCTGAACACTGTGACATACTGAGACTGAACCTAGCCTGAGAGACTGAGGGACTATGAGACTGAACAAACTGTCTCCAAAACACCCAGAACAACCAACCAACAAGATTAAGTATCCACGGAGGTGGATGGTTTCTCCTCCACCACTGGACAAGCACATATGGATCAGAAGCACTCGAGTCTGTGTATGGTGCATCGTACTTTGCAGTCTCCCTTGTTCTGGCTCTTGTTCTCGCCACGACTTCTGCAGCCTGTAGTCACCCACACTGAACAGGGTAAATGACATTGTCCACGGAGCATGGAAACAGGAGGAGGGTAGATGGGTGAGAGCCAAACGGACAGGCCGCTGCCCTTCCCCGCCCTCTGCCTCTGCCGAGCCCTAGTCGAGCTCCGCCTGAGCTAATAATATTAATTAAAAGAGAAATTTATGTTAAATTAGAACATGGTCAATGATTCATTATATTAATATTAATAATTTTTATTATAATTAAAAGAAGTTTATTATTAGGTAAATATTAATTTGATATATTTAATAATGAAGTATAATATAATTGTTGTTGGTTTTTCTTTTCTTAAATATGTTAATATTTATTAAATTAAAAGAATTTATTAATTTGGTAAATTTATTTGAATAAATTAATAATCAGTATAATATAAATTGGTTGTTGTTTGTCTTTTTTCCTTAAATATTTAATATGTATAAGATAGTAACTATTTAAAGTGCAAAAATATCATATAATGGATTAGCCTAGGCCACACTAACTAATACTGATCGTTTGTGCTCATAATATATATAATAAATATATATATATATATATATAATATATGTATTTTGTGTAATGTATTTTCAAAATAAACCTTATTGATTCAAGTGGTACTCTATAGCTTGAAAGTAGAGATATTGTCCCCTAAAATTACATGTAAAACTAATAAGATAAAACTTACACTAATAAATTAAAAAATAATAATAACAATAAAATGTCCAAATATGTTTTTTTTTACAAATAAAATACTTCAATTTTCACCATAATTTTACATCAACTTTATTTAAAAGATATAAGTTCATTGAAAATTAATTATAAAAAATCTAATTTGGTTTATAATTACTTTCTACTTTAATTATGGGGGGACATGTGTAATTCATTATTTGTTGAGGTCACGTGTGGCTTGTGTGTATTTATACTTGTTATAAATAAAATACTTCAATGTCCATATTAATTAACATAATTTTACAGAGGCTCAACAACAATGGTGATGGTGATATGGGTATGGACACCTGCCACAATGGTCACTAAATGACATGAGAAACATTAATGGAAGGCTTGACTTGACCACATCCATGCATGCAACCACATACCAATTGAAGTTAGTAAACACCCATGGTGGATTGACAAATAAAGCCATAGGGGGGCAATAGTATTGGTTAAGTAATTTCCTTATAGATAATTTACCCCCTTATTACTGATGGAAGAATTGGGTACTTAATTTAGGGAATTAGAACTTTCAATGGAAGGGCTAGTTCTAGTTAATTTAATAATAGTGGTGGCTTCCAACTTTAAAATAGGGCCTAGAAAGCCAAGAGTACCAAACAAAACTTTATATTATAAGAAATCTAAAAAGTCATGTGGAGCATCTCATAAAATTTTGTACTCTAAGAAAGGGATTGCAACCTAGATATTCAACTTATAAAGGAAAATCCAGGTCTAAAGGTAGGCATCATTTATGGAATTCTTGGAACATTTTGTACTCCTTAAAGGTAGAGGGTGGATCTCTACCTCCCAGCTGTAATTCACAACTTTCATAGACACCTCTATCTTGCAGTTGTTTTAGTTCTTAGGGTATAGTTAGGCAGATTTCCTGTAATTCACAATGATTCTATTGGGGCCTAGATTATTGCATGAGTGATTTCGTTTAATTGTGGCACTTGAAGTGTGTTATAGTTTGGTCTTGTACACTAGGGTGGGTTAGCAGTGGTGGTGGTAAAATTAGAGGTGTTTTTAGGATTTTCTATTTGGAGCTCTTATTTTTCTATTTATCTTAGTTTCTGTGACTCTCCTAAAGTTCTAGTGCTTTACTTTTTGCCAAGATTTGAACCTTGGTGTTCCTTAAACAATATAGAGTGTGTTTCTTATTTTTTGACATACCCCTCTCATCTAGTTACCATAAAATATCATAGCAGGAGGAGAAAGAGAAGATAATGGTTAAGGGCCCAATGGTCACGGTAGAGCACAACAACAAGCCTAGGGGGTAGCTAAAGCATTCGAATTAGTCATTCCCAATGATATTTGTACTGACATTGAAAGCCTTAGAAAACATGATAGCTAGAGATGGGCATGCACATTCAGAGTGGAAGTTACTAGAGGAATTTGGGCAAATGATTTCAAAATATAGTAATATTATATGTCATCAAAAGTAGTATCTGCAATCTATTTTCTTGTATTGGAATATGAAAACTTCTATTGTAAGATTTTTTATGGAAACAGAACTTGATCAAATTTTATTTATGAACATTGTAGATGTGAAGAGGGAATAGAGAATTGTGAAGTTCCAAATGGAAAAGAGAGGAAAATTTCTAGCTCAGATTAAGCACCATATCCCATGCATAACCACTTTATCCTCATCCTTGGGCTAGAGTTCAAAATATCTATAGCATTTACTTCCTTTGAGGCATAGTTGATTAATGTTTCTGGTTATTTTCTTATAGTTTGATGCTGTCATAGATACTCTAGTTATGATGCAAATGCTATATTTTCTAAAACTTTGGACATGTTATTCTATACAAAGATGGTATAAGAAAACTTAGTTTCTCTGTGGCCAGGTTGAGACCATTTAAATGATATTTTATGGCTAACTTATGTACTGACTTTTTTTGTTTGCCTGAGGTAAATGATATTTTATGGCTGACTTATGTACTGAATTTTTTTGTTTGCCTGAGGTAAAACAATTTAGCTGAAGAAAAAATAAAATGTGAACCATATGGATCCTAAATAAGATATTTTATTGTTAACTATGTATGGGTTATATAAAGTAAAAGAAGATAAACATTTTCTTATGATTGAAACATTTTATTACTATCCCATTCAAACTGAAGAAGATGTATAATCCCTTTGATGATGGGTGTGGATTTGACACATGCTCTCTATCTATAATGTGTGTGTTGGGTGGGGGGGCTAATCCTATATCTAACAAATGATAAGAAGTAATAAATATCTTGAAGTGTAGACCTTTTTTTCCTATAATTTTATAAAATTTCTACTTTAGCTTTATCCCTTTTACACTAAAAAATGTAGGATAAAAATCAATCTACAATGATTACAAAATAAGATCATAATAAATTTAATTACATCAATATAAAAATAAATATATAACCTATGTAAATGTGATGAGAATAATTCTAGAGTAATTACAAAATAAAAATATTAATAAAATCTAATTATATCAATATGAAGTAAATATATAACCTATAGTTACTATTTCATAAAATCAAATGCATCTGCATCCTGGGTAAGAAGATTGGATAATTTTAAAGGATGTGGTATTTTTATTAGGTTTTTGGGATAAGGTTATATTATATTTATTTATGGTTTAGTATGGATTATCTTAATATTTTAAAAATATGTAAACAAGAATTTATTAGTGGTGTGAGAAACCAATTAACCATCTTAATAGTCTCTCTTCACATAATCAACTTACCATGTAGTTACAGACATTCTAATGGATCCCTTTCCTTTCAAGAATATTAGAAGAAAATTGAGGCTAACCAATACCTCTATGTGAACTCGAACTCTCATCATCACCTAAATGGGAATTGTATTATCTTAAAGACCCTCTTCATTATGGGGCTCAAAATTTGTGATCCCCAATTATTATCTCTCCATAAGGATCACTTCACCAACCCCCTTATAAAGAATGATTCTTCTTCTTCCCAAATCTAGATATCTTATAGATCTACTTGTTAGCACTTTCCAAATGACCTCAATAACCCTCCCAAAGGCTCCTATCCCTTCTATATATGAAAGACATAACATATTATATTTCAAAATTATAATCTAAAAAGAACATCAAAACCTTATTCAACCCTTACAAAGCCCTCAAGTAGTTATTCAGATCTCCTAAAGGCTTAATGGCTCCTAGTATTACTCTTAGAGTCTACTTTATTCCCAGTTCATATGGAAAACATTATATTGGCTAAAATGGAAGGTCTGACAAAACTAGACTTAAGGAGAACATAGTAATCACTACTCATAATCAAATTCTAAAAGTTGCATTGTCATAACACTCCTTGAACACCAAACACCTAATTCATATTGATCAAGCTAAGACCCTACATCAACTAATCTGATTGGAAAGACCCTTCTCATTGAAAAGCACCCCTATAACTTCAATAACATAGATGGCTACAAACTTAGCCAATTTTGGAAACCCTTTATTCATAGACCTAGTCATTAATGGTCCTTTTATTTACTTTTCATTCTTATTAATAGACTTACTCTACTATCTTATCATTTTGTTTATTAGTAGGTTTACTCATTGATTATCTTATCATTTTATTTATTAGTAGGCTTACTCATTGATTATCTTATCATTTTATTTCTTGGGTTTAGTTAAATATCTTATTTTATTAACTTATTGATCATTATTAAAATATTTATTTTAATGGAATTATTTAGTTATTCAATTAATAGTTTTTGTATTATTTAGATTGTATTTATAGAATTTTGGTTAAAGTAAAATATTTAATATTAATTAATTTGATTCTCAAAAAGGTTGGAATCGAAATTTTTTTAACATTAATATTAATAAAGTTTTTTTATATCTACTTTATCTACATAGTTCTAGGACAGGTACTTTCTCAATTTATTAAGATTTGGTTTACTAGTAATAATGAGCAGTTCACGTCAAACACAATTAATTCCAGAAAAATGACAACCAATGTGATGACTAACTGCAAGACATATACACTTTGATTTGAAACATCTCTGAAGAGGAATGTTTGAATGAGACTTCAACCATGGAGAAGTTAGGTGAAAAAAATGTGGAAAAAAGTGGCTGATATTACTTTCTGAAAGCAGTGTCGTGACTCTCCAGGTATTTCCTTAGAGATTTGGTGAACACCTTAGCTCGGATCACATAAATCTATACTGAATCCCACATTATTTAAGAAATTTGAGAATAACCATTACCATATTAACAATTTACAAAGCTCGGAGAAATCCATGCGAGATACAGACATTGACCCTAAATTATGATTATGTTTGACAATAAATTATTATCAAAGCCACGTCCTCCATGCTTATGATTATATCACAAAGCTGACTATATGAAATAAAGAATATCGTTATGAAGTAAAGTCATTATATCATCATATCGAAGAATACGTTCAAACGCACTGTACAGAGTTCATGGCGAGCCTGGGTAATGGAATGGAAGTTCAAATTTGAAATGTTCCATACTGCAATTAAAGAATATAAGATTTTGAACGGCTCAAAGATGCAAAGACAAGTCAAGCTCCGCATGTTCTGTATTATCAGATGTATTATGCCGCTGAGGATCTTCGTTTCTGGCACTTTTCACAGAAGGAGAAGAGGTTGACCCCAATTCGGTGCCATTTCTGGCCCTTTTCGCAGAAGATAAAGAGCTACTCACCAATTCGATGTCATCTCCGGGCTTTTTAACAGAAGACACAGAATTCGACGAAAATTCTCCGTTTAAATTATGCTGCTGTTCGAAGTGAGGCCGATAATTTGATAGGTCAACTCTCTGGAGCTCAAACTTTTGAGAAAACCTGCGGTTGGAATCAAACATAGCATTACTAGGCTGCTGCCCTCCAACATTTCTGGCCCTTTTTACACAAGCAAGAGAACTGGAGGAAAATTCTCCGTGAAGATTGGGCTGCGACTGCTCGAAGTGAGGCCGATAATTTGATAGGTCAACTCTCTGCAGCTCAAACTTGTGAGAAAACCTGGGGTTGGAATCGAACATAACATTACTAGGCTTCTGCCCTACAACGGGAAACTGAAAGTTGTCAGTTGGCGGGCTATTCAAAACGGGATTAGATTTGCTTGCAGTTCGCTCATTCTTATGGGCATTCTGATGGCCTCCGAGTGCCTTAGAACTGGAGAACGTTTTCGAGCAATAGCGGCAAGAAAAGACGCGGGGTTTAGGGCCCTGGGCGGTGCTTCTGCTCTTGGAAGCAGAAACCGCTAACTTTGGTACCTCCTGATGACCTTGCTTCTTTGCACGTGTTTCGCCTGCTAAATTTGACGTTTCTGGGGGTTCGTTAAGGCTGAAATTAGGGCAGCGTAGGTTTATATCCACTCCAAACAGTCTGAGCTTGTCCTTCTTCTGATCGCCCTCAGAATCCATGGATCCTCTGAATGTTTTTATATATGATCTCTGGACTTTCTGTCTCTGCACCAGCGTTATAGCACCAAGTGAAACCCTAGTGTCCGCTTTCAGTGCCTCTCAGACAAGTAAGCTCGCCGACTGTTTCGAGAATATACGTAATAGGGTTCACTAGTTAAGCCTGAAAGTTACTCCAGATGCGATTTCTGGACTTCGAAAATAAAAAGTTTTATAGGGTCGAGACATCTCAGCACTGAAAGAAAAAAGTTTTATACGATCGAGAAAGCCTCTACTGCCCACTCCTTCACCGTGTCTATTGTATTGACAGTTTCCCGACACGATATACAGAAGCAACTTTATATAATTATAAAGACATCCGCAAACAAGCAAACTATTCAACACTTTTAATATGGTCCCTCTCCCTATCTCGCAATATGAGGAAACCTAAAATTAACCATAGATGTTCATGTAGATGTTCATGTGGAAATCAAGTCTATTTTTATTAAGTTCATTTCATAATGAATAAATTCAATTTTGTTTTTTTTATGGTTTCATTAAGTAAATTTGTATTATTTTGCTCACCAAAAGATATCAAAGCCAAATTAAATGATTAAGTTAGTAATTTAATTATAAGTTATAAAAATTATTATTATTCAATAATAAACAATGTAATTAATTTTATTTTTAGATTAATAATATAATTAATTAAACTATAATATAGGATTATAATAAATTGATTATTAAACAATAAAATAAATTTAAAAACAAAATTTTTTATTTTATTAAAATAATATATATTTTATTATTTTTAAGACTAATAAACTGTAATTGAATCATACATTTTAAGATTTTTTTCAAATTAATTTTAATGATTTTAACCGTAATATGTGATATGAAAGTAAATTCAAAGTATTAAATTTTATATATTTAAATTCTAATTAAAAATCAGTTTTATAACTAAAAAGGATCAATCTTTAAAACTTCCCCTAAACAAACCAACTATGGGAAGCTTTGCAATCTGGTCTGTCTTCGGATGTCGAAATACAATGGGACAAAACATTAACCATTTATCACCATTAGAATGAGTTCATAAGGGAATCAAGTCAATTTTTTTATTATTTTATTTTATAATAGCAACCCTAATTTTTTAATGATTTCATTTTGTAAATTTCTCTTATTTAGCTACTAAAATAAATTTATTTCATTTTGTAAGTTTGTATTATTTAGTTACAAAAAAGGAATAAAAGACATTAAAGACTAAAAGTATTAAAGTTGGAGGATTAATTTACAATTAAATTACAAATGGTTAGATTTTAATTTTTTGTGATCTATATTATAAATATCATTATTATTCAATTTTAGGGACTTCTCAATCAAGACACCAAATGGTGTATGAGACCCTTTTGTTTGTGGGACAAGGTACCCACCTCCATTGCTAAGTTTACTAAGGCATACATACTCTACCCCCTAGTTTTGAACCAATGACCTCTGAGGAGGAAAAGCATACTCTTAATGATTAGGCCCAATTGAAGTGTATTATTAATAATAATGTGTGTCACTATAAATTATTAATATTATTATTGAATAATGATTAGTTTATTTTATAATCAACAAGTAAATTCAAATTTTTATTGATTTAATTTTGTACATTTCAATTATTTTAATACCTAACAAATATGGAAGCTAAATTCAAGTATGAAATCTATATTTAATTATAAATTATTAGAATAATTATTAAATAACTAAAATCATTTTTAGTTAAATTGAATTTTTTTCTCTAATTTTTTATGTTATTATTTTTTGTTTTTTTGTCAAGTTATCTGTGATCCTCCATGGTTGATTTCTGGCTTGAGGAGCCACCACCTAGGGGTATCTATGTGGTCAAAGTCACAAGAGATGGTAGTGTGCCTAGACCACACCAACCCTTATCTTAGTGGATTTTTTACCATGTCTCCTCCCCTTACCACAAGGCACAACCACCCCATGAGATCTCATAGTGACCTCCCTTGCTTAGGAAGCCTATCCTAAATTAGTTGTGCTAGTAAAACTTGACTCTTATATGTTATAATTAACCAATAGAGAAAATGTATAAATAAATTTGATCATAGTCAATAATTCATTATATTATTATATAATAATATTTTTTATTATTTTATAAACAAAATTAATAGATTAAATATTATTTTTTACATATTTAATAATGATGCATAATATATATTGGTCAATTGTCACATCTCCCTTCAATAAAATATGTCATAGTAAAAAAATTTTATATGCTAGTTTTACAGTGGGAACTTTCAGTCTAAGGTTTAATGTAATAGCACTATGTAAAATGTTCATATGCAATTCCTGTTTCTAGCTGCTCGACCGAGAAGTTGGAGAAACTCTTTCCGGCTGTAAGTCCCACTCATGCATTTATTTCAATGCTGCTTGGATTGTTTCTCCCATTTATTCTATGGTACCATTGCCCCAGTACTTTGGCACTCCACCCACAGTTGGCTTCATTTGCGCTTTCCACCTGCCCTGTCATTCACTTCCTACTTGGTCACGGTGGCATGGCAAGGGCTCGACTCCACTGCTGATCGTGTGCCTCGGGCGCCCCGAGCGATCGATGATCACGAATGTGGGTGGTGAATCGAAGGGTCGAGCATTGACCTAGGGTTTTGTGATGGTTTATTCGGAGGAATGATTCATTTTCCCTCATTCTGCTTGGATGCTCGTTCTCGCTTGGTTTGCTTCCTGCCGCATTCAACCTGTGCATGAACCAGTTCCTGCAACTTGGGTTCGATGCACTAGAGCTGGTCCAGCCCACCTCCAGGTAATTTACACGTTGTTCTGTAGGTGCCTTATACAATTTTCTTGCTTCTCTCTCTAAAAATTTGGTTTCGATGCTTATAATGTTTCGTCCAAACCCTAACATTTTTCCCTCTCGTTTATAAGTTTTCGGGTGGAATATGGATGGTGGAGCGAGAGGAGGTCGATTTGGCATGGGGAAACAACTGTTGCTAACTCGTTTTCTCACATCCAGTGTGGGATGCTAGGTAAGGACCCAAAACTTGTGTTTGGCTTGTCTCATGAGAGTTGAGTGATATCCAGTTTGCTATTCTCAAGGATTGAAAAACACTTCTCTATTTCTTCTAGTTTTAGCTGCAGAGAGGGTTCTTGCTATGCCAGGGATAGAGTTCCTCTGTGATCTTCACAATATAAAGTCTGAAGCCGTAGGCTCTCCTCGCCAAGGCTTGGCCGTGTTGTTGTACATTTAGGCGAAAGTTGCCTTGATTGCAATATAATTGTATTAATAGATAATCTTTTAAGATGTGGCATGTAATTGTAATAAATCTCTCTATATCGATGTTGTGTATACCTCGGTTATATTTCTCCTTCCAGTTTATATGGGCACTTGTATCAGAACTATGTTTTCCTTATTAAGTTCTACACGGAAAAAGCAGAGTCCATACTGTTTTCTAGCAGGGATTTTTGACTTGATTTCTAATTTCTGTATCAATTTAAGTAATGGACAATCGTATTACTGTTTCAAACAATGACTCTGTAATACTTGTTTTATATATGGTTTGACGCTGAAGTTTATTCCAAGATTCTGAGTTTTATTATACGTATGTTATGTTAGAACGAGCAAACTCTCTTCTACCGAACTGCCACCAAAATAATTCATTTTGAAGGTTGTTGATGGTGTGTTTTAATCATTAGAACATTTCCTTTGTAGGGATATTCTTCCAAGTTTCCTCACAGTTATAACAAGTCACCATCTAATGGCCTGTAACCAGGTTAGGACAACCGCCATTGTCTACCTATGATTGGAAATACATTCAACATTGTCAACCATCAAGGTTCAATTCAGTACTAGCGCTAAGAAATTCCCTAACGGCTCGGTCTCCCTTGCCAGAGCATTGCCATTTTGTGGGTGTGGTTCTTATTGCTTAGTTTGTTTCCTAAATATGATGGTCTTTGACTTTGCTCAAGATGCACAACCTCCCATACGGAACCTAGGGTTTTATCCTAGGCCACAGTAGGGTTCTGACTGTCCACTTTATATACACCTAGTTTGTTAATTCACACTCTATTGTAATTTTCTACCCGTCCATAGTTTAATAAAAACCATCCAGGTCTCTTACTTGGATTTAACTACGAGTTAGAATCGATAACGGTTCCAGAGCTTGAATGTCGACCCCCCATGCTTATGATTTTGTTCCAGTTGTTACTGTTTCCTCTTAACAACATGACAACCTTTCTTCAGTTTTAGCAAGAATTTTTCTGAGGAGAGTAGAATATCGATTGCGTAGGTTTACTTCAGTTTCAAGCCTCAGTAATCACATTTGTAATTTTCTATTTATCGATTATACTCCTATCTTTGTTACTGTGAACTGTAGAATTTGCAGCCTAAGGTTACTCGCTATCGCTAAGAGGTTTGTATGATTCGGCCACAGACCCTAATCACTATTTTCGAATTCCCTCACCTAAGGTTATTTCTGACACTACATATTTTCTAGTTTCTTCTATTGCATTTAAGAGAGAGGTAAGAGAATGGTCTCTATGCACAGTTATCTGCTAATAATCAAATAAACCATACCCCTTCATCTGTTTCCTGAGTAGTTACATATAGAATATCTAACACATTTCCTACCAAGAAAATTTAGCAGATTATTTAACAGATATCTAAGGGATTTTTCCTACTTACCTCGTCTCTGCCTAGTGGATAGGACTCTTCAGTGGTTCACCTGGATTCCTACTCCTTCTCTCTTTTTCACTGCCCAATCGTGAGACTCATCTTTCAAGACCAGAGTCTCCCCCCTAGCTTTCCCTTGCCGGATCACTATCCTCAGCAAGAACGCACTCAATACTTGACAATCTGGTCCTCACGAGACTTAGCCTCTATTCTCTTTTGCCTATCCCTATAGTACATATTTTTGCCTCCTTCCCCCTTTTCTCTCGAAGCCTTTCCAGTTAGGGAAGGTAGTTTGATTGCAGTTTCAACAACTATCTTTTTCCAACTTCCTCCTTAGAATTTGCCACCATTTCAAGAAATATTTATTCCGCATATATATTTTAAAGCACACAATAAAAATAACAATACTATTAATTTTTCAAATAGTTAACAATGTCATACTTAGTTCTATCTTTTACCACAGTGAAAAATCAAATATTTACATTTTCTCGGGACATCACATCTCCCCCTCCTGGGATTAGACATCGTCCCGATCTCTGATGTTCATAAACATCTCTGGGTAAGTCTTTTCATGAGCTATTCATGTTCCCAATTGGCCTCATCAGGCCTAGAGTGCTGCCACTGCACTTTAACTTGGGTAATAGCTCGCTTCCACAGTTGTACTTCTCTCTAGTCGAGGATGCTTAGCGGCTTGACCAAGACCTCTCCTTCCGGGTCAACCTGCAACAAGAAATATTCCAAACCAATATTTTTTAAAGTAACTTTTCCACTCGTTTACTGGAAATAATTCTCACATGTATATCGTGCCATTTGATCACATGTTTAGGATCATAAACATATTTTTTTAACAGAGAGACATGGAAAACATTGTGGACTTGGATGTGACTTGGCAGGGCGAGCTGGTAAGTCACCATCCCAATTCTTGCCAAGACTTGGAATGATCCACAATATCGAGCTGCCAACTTGGCACACCTGCTCCATTGCAATATACTCCTCCTTCTTTGAATTCTTACATATACTTGGTCACCAACCTGGTATTCCCTAAACCTCCTCTTCCGGTCACCAAGGTTATTTTTCTTATCCTAGGCAACCTTTAAATTAGATCGTACCTTTTTTACCATTTCTTCCATTTCCTTAAGCATTTCCGACCCTAGCCTTAATTTGTCTTCAGCTCCACCCCAGTTTGAGGGTGTACGACACTTCTGCGCATAGAGAACTTCAAAGGGGCTCATTTGTAAGGAGGTATGATAGCTGTTATTGTACGCAAACTCTACCAAGTGCAAATACTCGTACCACTGAGTTGGTTGCTGCGTGACATATGCCCTTAACATGTCTTCTACCACCTGGTTTACCCGCTCGGTTTGTCCGTCGGTCTCAGGGTGATATGATGTACTGAAGTTCAGTTGTGTCCCTAATTCTGCAAATAATGTCTTCCATAAAACCGATGTGAATTTCACGTCATGGTCGGAAATTATCGTCCTCAGAAGACCATGCAATTTAAACACATTTTGCATGAAAATATGGGCAATCTGTATAGCTCTATACGCGGATTGTACAAGTATAAAGTGTGTTACTTTACTCAATTTATCCACCACCACCATGATAGAATCGTTACTCTTCTTTTTCTTAGGCAGCCCTCTTATAAAATCCATAGAAATGGTTTCCCACTTCATTCTGGAATGGGTAATGGTTGCAATAACCCCGTTGGATGTTCATGCTCCGCCTTAATTTGTTGGCACTGCAAACATCGTGCTAAATACTTGGCCACGTTCTTCTTCATACCCAGCCAATAGTACTCTTTTGGAAGTGCAGTGATCATTTTCTGATACCATGGGTGTCCATCATAGTGACTAATGTGAAATTCATCTAAAATCAAATTTTTAAGACTGTTTTGATTAGGCACATATAGCCTCTTTTTGTAATACAATATTCTAGCATCATCTACCTCATAACCTTGTCGGTTCCCCTCATTAGTAGATTGTTGTACTTGCTATTTTATTTGCTGGTATACAGTATCTTGTTCTGCTGACTTTTTTATCATTTCCTCGAAGGGGCTCTTCCATTCGCTAAAGGAAATTTCATACCAACATTGTAATTTTCAACTTAGATTGTTCGCCACCCGGTTTTCTTTCCCCTTCAAGTGTTTGATATAAAAGTCAAAACCACTTAGGAAATCTACCGACTGTGCTTGCCTCACGTTCAAAGTGGGCTGGCTAAAATAATTGGTCAGACTGTTGTGGTCTGTGAGTAATAAAAATTCCCTTCCCATGAGATAATGTCGCCACATCTTCAAGGCGTGTATGATGGCTGTGAGCTCTAAGTCATAGGAGGAATATTTTTACTCATGCTCTTTTGGTTTCCTTGACTCATAAGCAATCACTTTCCCTTCTTGCATCAACACGCCTCCCACACCTTCCATGCTTGTGTGAGTGCACACCACATAGTCCTTATTAGGATCACCTATGCTCAAAATGGGTGCTGTGGTGAGCAGATGCTTAAGCTACTCGAAGCTTCTTTGGAATTCCATGGTCCATTTGAATGCTCTTCCCTTTTTCTGTAAAGAAGTGATGGGGTATGCCACTCTTGAGAAGCCTTCAACAAATCATCTGTAATAACTGGATAACCCCATAAAGGACCTGATGTCTACTACATCTTTCAGTATGGGCCATTCCATTATGGTTCTTATCCTTTCATGGTCCACCGCGATCCCTTCCTTTCTGATTATATGGCCCAGATACTGTATTTCTTCCTTGAAGAAGTCGCACTTGCTGAACTTAGCATATAACTGGTGTTCTCGGAGAGTTTGTGGCACCAATCTAAGGTGCTACTTATGCTCTTCTATAGTGCGTGAATATATCAATATATCATCGATGAAAATCAGCACAAATTTTTCCAGATATTGATGAAATATGTTGTTCATCAAGCACATGAAAGTTGCAATGGCTTTAGTTAACCCAAAGGGTAGCACTACAAGCTCGTGATGCCTGTACCTTGTTCTAAAGGCTGTTTTAGCTATGCCTTCTTCCTTTATTTTGATTTGGTGATAACCTGATCGCAAATCAATCTTGGAAAATATTGTTTCACCTTTCACTTGCTCGAATAGTTCATCAATCCGAGGTAGAGGATACTTACTTTTGATGGTCAGTTTGTTCAACTGATGATAATCTATACACATGCAAAGGGTCCCGTCTTTCTTCTTAACGAATAACGCTGGGGCTCCCCATGGGGACACACTGGGATGAATATAATCTTTATCTAAGAGTTCTTATAACTGCATTTTTAACTCTGTCAACTCAGGTACACTCATTCTATAGGGCGCTCTCGATACAAGTGCTTCCCCTGGTACCAATTCGATGGTGAAGTCTATATCCCTCTCAGGCGGTAGTCCCAGAATCTCTTCTAGGAACACATATGCAAACTCTTGTATCATAGGGATGTTATCCAACGTGGTTGTTTTATCCTTCGAGTTAGCATAGCCCACTTGGATGGCATAAATCTACACCCCTTCCTGATGCATTTAGCTAACTGAGATGCGGTTATTGGCCGAACCTGTACTGGCTGCTTAATTCCTTACATCTCTTGCCTAGCTCCAAGTTCATCCCTATAATAAATAGTCTTTGTCTTGCAATTGACCAATGACCAGTGCTTTTCTAACCAGTCCATCCCGATTAGAACATCATATGAACCAAGGGGGAGCACATTTAAATCTGCCATTACTGGCTGCCCTACTATTGTTAAAGAGCAATTATTGACTTTTGCTAACACTCGCCTCTTGGCCCCTGTAGCTAGCTATGCTAGCCACAGATTCTTGAATTTAACAGGTTGCAGTTTACAATGTTCTACCACCTTAAGACTAATGTAACTTAATGTGGCTCCTCGGTCAATTAAAACAACTATAGTAAGGTCTGAAATTTTAACTTCAATTTCCACCATGTTCGGCTGGTACTCTGCCTAATAATAATCCAGGGCTGCATTAATCCTTTAACTTCAATTTCCACCATG
The DNA here is from genome assembly GCA_000404065.3 of Pinus taeda. Classification (NCBI taxonomy): domain Eukaryota; kingdom Viridiplantae; phylum Streptophyta; class Pinopsida; order Pinales; family Pinaceae; genus Pinus; species Pinus taeda. Next base: position 37,411 of record APFE030245393.1, read on the forward strand.
GTCGGCTGGTACTCAGCCTGACAATCATCCAGGGCTGCATTAATCCTCGGTATGCTACTTCCTACATCGACGACCATTGATGCTTCATGGAGTTGGGATAACTGTTCGGTTCCCTTTCACTGTAGACAGTTTTTGATGTAGTGAGGCCCTCCGCAACCCCAACACTATACGAGGGGTCTTGCTGTCCCTTTGTTGTCCAATCTCGTAGGTTGTTCGCCAACTCTGGACTAACTGGTTGGCTTGGATTTGAATGAATTTTTCTGTATAGATCAGTTGTTCTGCCCCTTGCCAATTCACTTACTTCCACCACTACTATTTCCTTTAATCTTCCGAGTTCACTTATTACCTCTTTTCTCTTTCCATCTTTTGCCTAGAACTTCCTCTTTTTGTTTACTCTGCTGGTAGCAAATCATAGCTTTATAGATAGCTTCATCCATTGTCTTTGGATTGTCAAACTCAATCCTTTCCCGCATATACAGGGTAAACTACTAACAAATCTTTACACCTTAGCTTTTTCTTCTCTAATATAAGGCACATAACGAAGCAAGGAGGTAAAATAGGTGATAAATTCGTCCATGGTCTGCTGCCCCAACTACAAGTCATGGAATTCCCTTGCCTTTTTATCGTAAAAATGCTCGGTCACGTATCTTTCTTTGAAGTACCTTCAAAATTTCTCCCAAGTTATGGTCTATTTTCTTAGCCCCTTTATGATCTTAACTTCTTCCCACCACAGGGTACTTTTTACCTGCAATTGAAAACTGGCCAACTGTGCCTTAAGGTTATGATCATATTCATATAACTAGAAATATTTGTTCATATTAATCAACCATGCCTTGGCTGCTTCCTCCTGTTCCCTGTCGAAGTGCGGCGGTTTAATCTTACGAAACTCTCCTTGCAACTCTATACATTGCCTTTTTGAGGTCTATTGTTCTGATGCATTATCAGATCATTCCTCCCTCTCTTCCAACCCTTCAAGTTCTGTATGGTGGTTCTGTTCTTCTAACATCCTCCGCTGTTCCACACTGGGATTAACTGCCAGCTGGTTCTGTCTATCAGATAGGCTCTTTATAATTCTTTCTTGCTCCATCGTTAGTCATGCATTATCTTCACGTAACCGGGCCATTTCATTTTTCAATTCTTGCACCGTTTGCAAAATAGCCTGGTTTGTATTGCAAGCCTCCTCCCCGAGCTGTAACCAGAGCTCAGGATTGTTCTCTGGACCAATTGCAGGTCCCTGATGCGCCACAAAATTACATGATGCACTATCTATTCTCCACATACTGGCGGTACTCTGTTTCTGTACTTAACATAAGAAAAGTGTTAGAAAACAACAATTCACAAACAAAAGGGTGAGTACACTATCTATTCTTCTTAAACTGCTCAACGGAAATGGAAAATAATTGTATACACTCTATTTATCTATCAATTTCCATTTTTTTTTTAATTTTTAGCTTTCAGTTTTTCCAGAAGGCCACAGTGTTTGTAACTCGGCTCTGATACCACTTGTCACATCTCCCTTCAATAAAATATGTCATAGTAACAAAAATTTATCTGCTAGTTTACAGTGGGAACTTTCGGTCTAAGGATTAATGTAATAGCACTATGGAAAATGTTCATATGCAATTCTTGTTTCTAGATGCGGGAACCAATAGTAGGAGAAACTCTTTCCGGAAATAAATGTGAGTCATGCATTTATTTCACCGATGTTTGGATTGTTTCTCCCATTTATTCTATGGTACCATCACCCCGGTACGTTGGTACTCCACCCATAGCTGGCTTCATTTGTGCTTTCCACCTAGTCTGTCACTCACTTGGTGCTTGGTCACAGTGGCATGAAAAGGGATGGCATCCATTGGAGATCGTGTACCTCGGTCGCCTCCAGTGATCGACAATCAAGAATGTGGGTGGTGAATCGAAGGGTCAAGCATTAACCTCGGGTTTTGTGATGATTTATCTGGTGGTATGGTTCATTTTCCTTCATTCTATTTGGATGCTCGTTCTCGCTCGGTCTGCTTCCTATCGCGTTCAACCTATGCATGAACTAGTTCTTGTAGCCAGGGTTTGATGCGCCGGAGCTGGCCTGCCCCATCTCCAGGTAATTTACATGCCGTTCTATAGGTGCCTTATACAATTTTCTTGCTTTTGTCTCTGTAAATCCAATTCCGATGCTTACAATGTTTCATCCAAACCCTAACAGTTTTCCCTCTGGTTTACAGGTTTTCGAATGGAATATCGATGGTCGAGTGAGAGGAGGTCGATTTGGCATGAGGAAACAACTGCTACTAATTCGGTTGCGCACATCCAGTGTGGGACACCGGGTGAGGACCCAAAACTCAGGTTTGGCTTGTCTGACGAGAGTTCACTGCTCTCGAGTTTGTTATTCTCAAGGATTGAAAAACACTTCTATATTTCTTATGGTTTTAGGTGTAGAGAGGGTTCTTGCCGTGGCAGGGATAGAGTTCCTCTGCAGTCTTGATGATATAAAGTCTGAAGCCATAGGATCTCCTGTCCGAGGCTCAGCCGTGATGTTGTAGATTCAGGTGAAAGTTGCCTTGATTGCAATCTAATTGTATTAATAGATCATCTTTTAAGATCTGCCATGTAGTTGTAATAAATCTCTATATATTGATGTTGTGTATATCTGGGTTACATTTCTCCTTCCAGTTTATATGGGCACTTTTATCAGAACTATGTTTTCCTTATTACGTTCTACTCAGCAAAAGCCGAGTCCATATTGTTTTCCAGCAGGGATTTTTGACTTGATTTCTAATTTATGTATCAATTTAAGTAATGGACAATCATATTATTATTTCAAACAATGGCTTTGTAATACTTGTTTTATATATGGTTTCATGTTGAATTTTATTCCAAGATTTTGAGTTTTATTATACAGATGTTATGTTAGAACCAACAAACTTTGTTCTGTCGAACTACCACTAAAATAATTCATTTTGAAGGTCGTTGCTGGTGTGTTTTAATCATTAAAACATTCCCTTTATAGGGATATTCTTCCAAGTTTCCTCAGAGTTATAACGAGTCACCATTTGACGACCTGTAACCAGGTTAGGACGACTGTCGTTATCTGTTTGTGATTGGAAATACATTCAACATTGACAACACTATAGGTTCAATTCAGTAATAGCGGTAAGAAATTACCTAATGGCTTAGTCTCCCTTGCGAGAGCATTGCCATTCTGCGGGCGTGGTTCTTATTGCTTAGTTCGTTTCCTGAATATGACGGTCTTTGACTTTTCTCAAGATGCACAACCTCCCATAGGGAACCTAGGGTTTTATCCTAGGCCATAGTAGGGTTTCGACTGTCCACTTTATATACACCAAGTTTGTTAACTCATACTCTTGTAATTTTCTACCCGTCCATAGTTTAATAAAAACCATCCGGTTCTCTTGCCTGGATTTCACCACAAGTTAGAATCGATAATGATTCTAGAGCTTGAATGTCGACCCCCCCATGCTTATGATTTTGTTCCAATTGTTACTATTTCCTCTAAATTGCACGACAACCTTTCTTCAATTTTAGCAAGAATTTTTCCGAGGAGAGTAGAATACCAATTGCGTAGGTTTACTTCAGTTTCAAGCCTGGGTAATCACATTTGTAATTTTCTGTTTATCAATTATACTCCTATCTTTGTTACTGTGAACTGTAGAATTTGTAGCCTAAGGTTACTCACTATCCCTGAGAGGTTTGTATGATTTGACCACAGACCCTAATCACTATTCTCGAATTCCATCACCTAAGGTTATTTCTGCCATTACATATTTTCTAATTTCATCTTTTGCATTTAACATAGAGGTAAGAGAATGCTATCTGTGCACATTTATCTACTAATAATCAAATAAACTAGACCCCTTCATCCATTTCCTTAGCAGTTACATATAAAATATTAACACATTTCTTACCAGGAAAATTTAGCAGATTATTTAACAGATATCCAAGGGATTTTGCCTACTTACCTAGTCTCTGCCTAGTGGATAGGACTCCTAAGTGGTTCACCTCGATTCCTATTTCTTCTCTCTTTTTGACTGCCCAACCGTGAGACTCGTATTTCAACACTAGTGTCTCCCCCCTAGCTTTCCCTTACCAGATCACTATCCTCAGTAAGAACACACTTAGTACTTGGCTATCTAGCCCTGGCCAGACTTAGCCTCTATTCTCTTCCACCTGTCTCTACAATGCAAATTTTTGCCTCCTTCCCCCCCTTTTCTCTGGAAGCCTTTCCAGTTAGGGAAGGTAGTTTGATTGTAGTTTCAACAACTATATTTTCCCAACTTCCTCCTCATGTTGCCAACATTTCAAGAAATATTTATTTCACATATATATTTTAAAGCGCACAATAAAAATAACAATACTATTAATTTTTCAAACAGTTAAAAATTTTATACATAGTTTTGTCTTTTACCACACTAAAAAATCAAATATTTACATTTTCCTGGGACATCACATCAACGTTTTTTTTAAAAGGTGAGTTTGTCTAAAATTAGGTAGCTTAACTTATGGTCTCAAAAATAATAACTCAAGGGTGTGATGTCCAAGAAAATTGTAACTATTTTATTTACCGCAGTAAAACAAAAACGAGATATTATTATTATTATTATTTGAATTTATGCATTTAAGATTTTATAAGTTATGAATGAAACACATATGGAGTGTTAACAAATCTTGTAACTCTCATGTCAAGAAGTTAGTATAGGTAGTTACCTAACCCTAACTACTTCCCTAAATGTGAATTCTCCAAGAAGGGGTTCAATAGGGTAATTGTTGGTACCTCAGATAATGAAGGAGAAAAGGGAAGGGAATGTCTACCATGTTTATACGTCAGATGGTTCGACAGCTAAGTCTCATGGTGTTGTGGATGTTATGACTTATAAGTCTTATAAAAAGGCATTTGTCTTGTGAGCAAAAGCTCGAGGGGAGGTTTGGACGTGGAGGCATGTCTCATGGTTGGGAGGATAAATGTGATAAATTATAGTCATGACTTCAACAACTGACTGTCATAAAGACCAAATCCAGGTAAGTATTTATGCTACTATGTTTGTTTTGGCTATGAAATTGTATAAGAAGAAATTAAAGGTTGAAAAATATTGACACTTGAACAAGATAAATATGTGCCTTGCAGACACTAGTGTGGATTGCGTTCTATACACATATATATTATATGGAAACAAAAGACAAACTCTGTGGAACAATATAAAAACAATACAACCTTTGAAGTTGGGGAATAATAGGTGAAATCCCAAGTAACATAGGAAATTAAGAAGCAAAGTCTTTACTTTAGTCACATTTGTTTTTCAACAAACTGCTAAATAGTAGCTTTCTAAAAATGGGTATGGGTAGTTAAATGAAATTGATTCATTAGAGTAGTCTTGCTACAATCTTGAGAACATTGTATTAAACAAGGAGACAAACTGATGGGTCGAATATAGTGGCCTCAAACCCTATAATTGTTGAATGGAATTAAATAAACAAGGAACCTCAATAATGATTTTAATATGCATGTGGTAGGTCATCAAAAGTAGAGTAAACAAAAGGGAAAGACAACCTCAAATTACATGTAGCCTAAGAGGTTGAGAACCCTCAAGGCTTAAAAATAATTCCAAAAAGGATAGCATTACGAGATATGGGTCGGAAATGATCTCATCAAATCATATAACTCACTACACGATGGTGCTAGAGCCTAGAACAGAACTCGGGCAAAAATTTCGAAAAAACTAAATTGATAAATTGCCAAAGAAATTTGACAAGAATAAACATATAAATCTAAAACATAGATTGTTAACTGTGGTTTAAATTTACAAACAGAGTAAGCTAGTTAGCCATCAAATCTCAAATGCAATTGAACGAGTTCATTTAGGGCCTGAACCAAAATTTAAAAACTTTACAAGAAAAATTACAACGAAAAACCCTGAACTAAAACTTATTAATTGTATATGAGAATTTACAGTGCAAACATAGAACTCGTATTTCATATTTTGTAATACAGAAAATGTGAGTTCAAATAGGGTTTGGAACCCTCATCAAAGCAACCTCAAGGGGTTTAATCGATAAAACTTCACAATGAACCTGAGAAATTTTCTGAGAAAGAACCCTCACTAACTATGTTGTTGTTAAAGTAAATATAACTTATTACATAGATGGAGGATTTCCTCAGAAGGGTGAAGCTATTACTCATACATAGAAGATCTAATAGAGCAATAACATCATCAAAATATGAACACTATAAAGACTAGGCATTAACTATGCTCAGGGCATAGAAGAAGAGGCAAAGCTAAATAGAAATCCATAATTGAATCCATTCAAACTCTGCCATCTATAGGTTACCAGAGGAGGAAAAATTCTTTCACATGCCCAAAGAAATATTTTTGGCCAGAACATAAAGCCATGCCAGAGCTCCGGAAGAAGCGCCGTGCAATGCTACCTTGAGTGCTAAGGTGCCTCCAGAGGAATGTGGAATGAAACAAAGAAAAAAGCATTACTTTGATAATAGAATAACAAAATAGCATTACAGAGGATCAAGCTTTTATGAAAAATGGGAATATGTGTATGGGCCACGTGATGGGTGGAATTTGCAGTAGAAATAGAGTCATTAAATCACTCCTTAGTAGTGTAAGCGTAGCATAGCGCAACCTGAAATAAATCCATGGAGTAGCAAGTCACTCGAAGGCCAAACCAAGCACAGTAATGCTAACAGAACAAAATGAAACCTCACCGATGTGCAACGATAACTACTAGGGAAATACTTTGTCATTTGATGAGTTCAAGCACACAAGACCGTCGATGGAGTAGTGTTGCTGAGGAGGGAAGGAAAACTGGTGAGCAGACAAAGGGTTTTCCAAGATTTGCTCCTGCCATCACTCTAGAGGACAAATAAATTGTAATAGTTAAATTTTTTCAATAGAATATCAATGAAAATCCTAAACATTGTGTAGAAAATTAAATGCAAGAGTTAATATGTTCATAATGGAGTAGTGTACTTGCATGTGGTAAAAATAAAATATATACGATATTCAGATGTAAACATATGCACTTGAAACAATTTTACTATAGTTCAATGGTGTGGGTTTTATAATTAATTAAAAAAAAATATTTTGGATTATTTGGAGACATGACAAGTGGTATCAGAGCACTCAGGTTACAAAGCTCAGGCCTCTAGAAACTAATAGTATTTGTGATTTACACAGAAGAAGAAAGAAGAACATCTAACATGAAGAGGACACACAACACACCTCATAGATCCATGACAAGTTTAGGACCTACATCTTTTCAAGAATGAAACCCTTAGGTATAGGTACAATTGGAAGAAGAACCACGTAATTCCAACACTACAATCCTGGAAATTGTGGAAGATTTAAAAGGTGAGATGGCCCGGTTGTAGGCAGATAACGAAAGGTTGATGCAGGAACAAGAGAATATTATGAAGACTTTGTGTGATAGACAAAATCAACAACATCCAAATCCTAGCCTAGAGCATAGGCATATGATCAAAGAGCAAGAATATTGGATGAAATATTTAGAAACAAAAGGAGGGGAAGAAAATCAAGTAGGAAAATCCTATAATGCATCAAAACAAAAAACACAGAAAAGACAAAGGATAGAATTGCAAGGAGAATTTCGAAAAATAAAACCACCCTTCTTTGATGCTGAGTAAGAGGAGGTAGCTAAAGCCTGGCTTATTAATATCAATAAGTACTTTCATCTATATGAATACGATCATAATTTAAAATATCGCTTGGCCATTTTTTAGCTACAAGGAAAAGCCACCCTATGGTGGGAAGTAGTAAAGATTGTGTGTAGGGTGAGAGAACAAAGCATAACATGGGAAACATTTCGAAGGTATTTTAAGGAAAGATAATTAACTGAATGATTCTATGATGAAAAGGAAAAAGAGTTTCGCAATCTATGACTTGGAAAACTCACAATGGATGACTTCATCACAAAATTTAGATCCTTACATCAGTATGTTTCCTACATATGGGAGGAAATGGCGAAGGTGCAACAATTTATCAGTAATTTTCCATTGTTCATGAGCGATCATATCAAGTTTGATAACCAAAAAAACCAGTGATGAGGTTATATGGAAAGCTCAGATATGCTATCAACAAAACAGACAAAAGGGAGATGTAAGGAAAAGATGGACTCACAAAAAGTGAAATAAGTTCCTTGTTGGCAGCAAGGGAAATATGTCTATAATCAATAAAAGACCCCACGAAGGACAAGTAATCATAAATATGAATAGAAACCAATCCAAATTTATAATTCCCAATGAATCCAAAACTAATGAGAAGTGTGGGAGAACTGAAATTGAAATTGCAGCAGGACCCCTAGTACAATGAGGATCACATTACATTAAAAATTGTCCCAATTGTAAATGTACTAATAAAATTTCAAAAATTCGAGAGGCATCCCCCATATGAGAAGTTCCCAGAAACATCCCAAAATCAATGTTGCCCTTGAGGACCATCAGGTAGAACACCAACCAACCATGGTGGAATTAGAAGGTAAAAAATTTGACCAAACTATATATGTTTTAATTGACCCACAACCTACATTAAGTTATGTTAGTCCTAATATAGTAGATGAGTGTTGTTTAAGGTCTACTAAGTTTAAAAATATCTAATTAGTACAGCTAGCCATAGGGGAAAAAATACATTTGTTGGCCAAGGTTAGCAATTGTGCAATGAAAACAGCAGGCCATTCCCTAGTGGTAGACCTGAATGTATTGCCCATAGGGTCGTATGAAATTATAATAGGCATTGACTAGTTGGAAATGCATTGTTCCCTCATAAACTATAAAATAAAAGCTATTTGCTACATGGATGAGGAGGGAAAGAGGCAGGAAATTCAAGGCATATTAAGGCCTCCAAAATTAGGACCAGCAACCACCTCACAGTTAGCAAAGTGTATCAGAAAAGGGTGTCAAATCTATGCAATTCAGGTGGGATATGCCAACACAAAAGAAAAATCTTCTTCCTTAGAAAGTATAAATGTAATACATAATTTTCTCAACATATTCCGTGAAAATATTCCAGGACTTCCTCCAAAAAGAGATATAGAATTCACCATTGAATTGATACTGAGAGTAGCTCCAGTATCCTGAAATCTTTATCGCAGGAGTATACGAGAGTTGACAAAATTAAAAATGTAGTTACAAGAACTACTAGACAAAAAATACATCCACCCAATCATATCACCTTCGGGAGCCCCATTAACTTTTGTTAAAATGAAGGACGGGACCCTGTGTATGTGCATGGATTACTGCCAGCTAGATAAGCTCACTATTAAAAATAAACACCCTTTACCTCGTCTAGACGAGCTGTTTGATCAGGTGAAGGGTGCGACAATGTTTTCAAAGATTGACCTATGTTCGAGATGCCATCAGATCAGAATCAAGGAAGAAGACATAGATAAAATAGCCTTTAGAACTCGTTATGGAAATTACAAGTTTGTTGTCCTACCCTTCGGGATGACCAATGATCTCGCAACATTCATGTGTCTCATGAATAGTATATTCCAACATTACTTTGATAAATTTGTGTTGATTTTTATTGATGATATACTGATTTATTCTTGAAATGTAGAAAACATAAAGAAAATCTCAGAATAGTGTTGTAGACTGTAAGAGAAAATCAAGTGTATGCTAAATACAACAAGTGTGATTTATTTAAAGAGCATATTTAGTATCTAGGAAACATCATTACCAAGGATGGAATTGTTGTGGAACCGGAGAAGATAAAACTATAATGGAGTGGTCAGTTTCAAAGGGCGTGGCAGATATAAGGTCATTCATGGGTCTAGTAGGGTACTACAAGTGATTTATTGAAGGATTTTCCCTAGTGGCATACCCCATTACCACCCTATAGAAGAAAGGAAAAACCTTCAAGTGGACAACAGAATGCAAAAAGAGCTTTGACCAGCTTAAGAATTTACTAACCACCGCACCTATCTTGAGCATCACATACCAAAATAAGGACTATAATCAATTGAAAAGTCATACAGGTAAAATAATTTTAATAAATATGTCAACAGAAAAGCATTAATATCAAAATGGATTCACTAAAACTTTTTTTTGTAGGTCGAACATGAAGGTGAGTTCTCAATCGAACCTCTGATTATACGCGATTGGAGAGAAGTAATACTGCGGAAACGTGTTATCACCAAAATTAAAGTGAAATAGCAGCACTTTGGTCTAGATGAGGCCACATGGGAGGATGAGTAGGTTATGAGGGAAACTTGGCCGAGTTTATTTTCGGTAGAAAAACATCGAGATGATGTTTGGTTTTTGGTGGGGGGGATTTGATGTCCCAAAAAAAATGTAATTATTTTATTTACTGCAATAAAATAGAAACTAGATCTTATTACTATTATTGTTTGAATTTATGTATTTAAGGTTTTACAATTTATGAATGAAATAACTATCGAGTGCTAACAAATCTAATTAACCCTAACTACTTCAATGAATATGAATTATCCAAGAAGGGGATGAAGAGGGTAATTGTTGGTAATTGAGGTAACAAAGGAGAAAAGGGAAGGAATGGAATGTTTTCCATGCTGATATGTCAAATGGTTCGAGAGCTAATTCTAGTGGTGACCAGATAGCTGTGAATGTTATGACTTATAAGCCTTACAAGAAGGCATTTGTCTTGTGTGAAAAAGCTGAGTGGGAGGCTTGGACCTAAAGGCAAGTCTCATGGTTGGGAGGATAAATTTGATAAATTATAGTTGTGACTTAAACAACCAAATTTTGCCCATACTGAATCTAGGTAAGTATTTAAACTACTATGTTTATTTTGGTTGTGAAACTATATAGGAAGAAATTAAAGGTTGAAGAATATTTACACTTGAACTAGATAATATGTGGGTTGTAGACACTACTGTGGATTGTGTTCTATACACATATATATTGTAAGAAAACAAAATATAAAATTTGTGGAATAGTAGAAAAATAGTGCAACCTTTCAAGCTTGAGAATAGTAGGTGAACTCCCAAGTAACATAGGAAATTAGGAAGGAAAGTCTTTTCTTTAGTTACATTTTTTTTTAAAACCAACTACTAAACAATAGCTTTATGAAAATGAGTATGGGAAGTTAAATGCAATTGATTAATTAGAGTAATCTTGCTCCAATCTAAAGAACATTGTATTAAACAAGGAGACCAACTAATGGGATGAATACAGTGGCATCAAATCCTACCATTGCTGAATGGAATTAAATAAACAAGGAAACTCAATAATCATTTTAATAGGCATGCAGCGGGTCGCCAAAAGTAGAGTAAACAAAAGGGCAAGACAACCTAAAATTACATGTAGCCTAAGAGGTTGAGAACCCTCAGGGCTTAAAAACAATTCCCAAAAGGATAGCATTACTAGATATGGGTCAAAACCACTGCCATCGAAGCATATAATTGACTACACAGTGGAGCTAGAGTGTAGAATAGAACACCAAGCCAAAATTTTGAAAAAACTAAGTTGATAATTTGCCGAGGAAATTAGACAAGAATAAATGTATAAATATAAAATATAGCTTCCTAACTCAAATTTAAATTTAGAGATAGAGTAATCTAGTCGACCATCAAATCTCAAATGCAGTTGAATGAGTTCGTTTAGGGCCTAAATCAAAACTTAATATTTTTATAAGCAACATTACAACAGAAAACCATGAACTCAAACTTAGTAACTCTATGTGCAAATTTACAGTGCAAGCCTAGAACTGGTATTTCATAGGCTGTAACAAAAAAATAGAGTTCAAATACGGTGTGGAACCTTCATCAAATCAACCTCAAGAGGTTTAATAGATAAAACTTCACAATGAACCTAAGAAATCTTCTGAAAAATAACCCTCAATCATTATGTTGTTGTTAAATTAAATATAGCTTATTAAATCGATGGAGGCTTACCTCATAAGGGAAAAGCTATTTCGCATATCCACAACATCTAATAGATAAATAACATCATCAAAATCTAAATTCCATAAAGGCTAGGCGTTAATCCTATTGTTGGTGCTCGAGAAGAAGTAAAGCTTAAAAAAAATCCATAACCAAGTCCACTCAAACTCTGTCACCTATAGGCTACCAGAGGAAGAAAATATCTTTCACATACTGAAAGAAATAACTTTGGCTAGAACACAAAGCCATGACAGAGCTTTGGAAGAAGCACCTTGTAATGCTACCGTGAGTGCTAAGGTGCCTTCGGAGAAACCTAAAACAAAACAAAGGAAAGAGCATTACTTTGATAGGAAAATAACAAAATAGCATTACATAAGGTCAAGGTTTTTAGAAAAATGGGAATACCTACCATGGTCATGCAATGGGAAGAATCTATTGTAGAAACAGAGTCATTAAGCCACTCCTTAGCTGCATAAGCATAGCATCAGGTAACTTGCAATGAATCCATGGAGTAGCATGTCAATGGAAGGCCAAACGAAGCAATGTAATGCTAACATAACACAATGAAACCTCACCAATGTGCAACCAGAACTATTAAGGAAACACTCTACCATTGGATGAGTTCAAGCATGCAAGACCATTGATGGGGTTGAGTTGGCAAGGAGGGAAGCACAACTGGTGAGAAGATGGAGGGTTTCTAGATGCATTCTCCTGCCATCTCTCAAGAGAATAGAGGAATTGTAATACTTAAATTGTTTTCCCATAGAATATCTATGAAAATACAAAACGTTGTGCAAAACATTAAATGCAGGAGTTAATATGTTCATAATGGAGTAGTGTATTCGCATGTGGTAAAAAGAAAATATATATGATATTAAGATGTAAATGTGTGCACTTGAAACAATTTTACTATAGTTCAATGCTGTGGGGTTTTCTAATTAATATTTTATTTTATTTTGGATTATGTGGAGACATGAAAAAGGGTGTTTAAGTTATCATCATTAAGGGATTGGCCTAGGCCACACCAAATAATAATGGTTAGATTTGTAATAGTAGATTCCAATGAATGCTTTTTTCACCACACAATTCCTTGATAAACCATTGGATTATACCTTTTGATCTTTGTGTAATATATTTGTTTGTATTGTATTTTTGTGCAATGTATTTTTAAAATAAAGAGTAGTGTTTCAAACCATAGAATCCCTTAATCCAACATAACATTATACCTTATGATATTTCAGTATAGTATATATATATATATATATAATATATATATATATATGTAGTGTATTTTTAAAATAAAAATTATTGCTTCAAGTTGTACTTTATAACCCAATGAGAGAGATATTATCTCCTAAAGTTACATTTACAAATAGTAAAAGAAAAATTACATGAACAAATTAAACTAGGAATTTCCCTTAATGGTGCAAAGACACATGGAAGGAATCAAAGGTTTGGGAAGACCAAGGAAATTGAGAAGGAAAAATGAACATTATTTAAAACGGTTACATTCATGCATTGGGTCAACAAAACTAGGAGGACAACTTCAAGCAGTTAGAAAAAAAATTACGAGATAAAGATCAAATAGAGATTGTGAGAGGGATGTTGGAGCCACTTTTGACTTTCAAAATGATGATTAAAAATCTCACCAAGGCAATGCTTGGTAGGGGTGAAAAGTGTTTTCCCACCCCCTCATGGTAGAGGACACACGTTCAATGTAAATATATAATAATAATTAAAAAATAATATTAAACAATATTAATAAAATCATAAATTTTCTCATATTTGATTTAAATTATATTAATAGAACATTTCTATATAATGATATAAGCGAGAACCATGGTGAAAAGTGCTTTACCACCCCATCATGGTAGAAGAAACACCGTCAATGTAAATATATAATAATAATTAAAAAAATACTAAACATTATTAATAAAATTATGAATTTTCTAAGGTTCGATTTAAATTATATTAAGAAAGCATTTCTATATATCGATATAAGAGACAATCATATTGAACAATAATAAAATTGAATGTGGGGCATATAACTATTAACAATAATGAGGCATATAGATTATATAAAGAAATTGAAAAAACATCATGGAAAAGGACATCTTGTAACATGAGAGGATTGCGTGTAATAAAAGATAAAAGGAAAAATAATAACCATGATTGATGGGACGCTTATTCCCAATTGAATGTTGGGAAAGACATCCTAGTTTGGGTTTTCGTTGGTTTATTAATGCCTAAGGAAATTGGCAAAGGTAATGGCAAAGGAAAAATGACATTTTTGACATGTTTATTTAAGAAAATAATGGAAATTAGGAGAAAAGGGAGGTGAAAGGTCACACGTTGCATCTGAGGAGGAAAATGAGTGAAAATAATGGAAAATCAAGAAAATAGAGCCCTCCTTCATAAAAACGTTTCTAGGGATGAGTCGGTAACCTTTTGTTAGATTAGTTTTTGGAGCTCATTATTATCTCTCTCTCTCACTTTTGGGCACTCAGAGTTTTCTTCGACCAATCTTTGAGGGTCTGGCATACTTGGTGTTTTGTAGCAAGAACACAGAGGAAGAGTCGGAAAGTGTAAGAGGACATCGGGATCAGTAGATACAAAGGCTTTGTCTTGCAGGTACCAAGTTGAATGTATGTTTTCCTCACTAGCTTTGGCATGCATGGGGTTTATTATTCATGATATGTCACTAGCATCGATGATTGTCTAGATTGATAGTGAAATTTCCTAGCCTTGCCATTTCCTCGATAAACATGGTGACTGTGCATTTATTTCCTTGTTTTCTTTTGGTTGGTTCTCATGTTTGCTTAGCTTGGGTTGAGTTACTAGTTCTTAGAGCCTTGGTTGGACACCTCTCTAGAGCCCTATACCAGCTTGGGTTGAGTTACTAGTCCTGGGGCCTTGGTTTGAAGAATGCTCTAGAGCTCTAGGTGGGTTGAGTTACTAGTCCTCAATCCTTGGCTAGAAAATTGTTTAGAACCTGGTATTGTAGGTTTAACCGTACAGGAATTACCTACATACAAATTCTAAAACACAAAAAATAAACAATCGAGAGCATAACACATAAAACACATATACACAGAGATTTTCCTGTGGATCCAAAAACCGGGACTGCGAGCTTGATTTTTCATTATATTCCTTTGAATGTTACAATACATATTTATACATGCCAAAGCATCCAATAACATGGACCAAAAACCATCGCGTCTAAAAGCATGGAATGAAAATCATCGTGTCCAAAACCAAGTGTGAAAAACATGCACAAAACCATAGGTAGGTCTGCCTAACCTAATATAGGGTCCAAAACCATATTTAGGTCCACCCATAGAGTGGGGTTACTTGCACTCCTCAAACCCCCTGTGACTCCCCCCAGTACTCAATCGGCACAATGAAGGGGGGGCTCTACCCCCTTTCTAACCTCCCGATTAACTACGTGGGCTAGTCGTGGAAAAAATATAACACAACCCAACATTCTCCCACCTGTTGTTTTCTTTCCACAAGGGGCCACATGAGAGATTAGTCATTTATCCACCCCTGCAATGCCCATTATTTCTCTACACCAAGAGAACTTCTCAGAGCTCATAGATTTTGTTAATGAATCTACAGTATTCATCAAAATGTCCACCTTTACCATCAACACCTTTTTGTCTTCTATCATATCCCTCAGAAGGTGATACTGAACATCAATGTGCTTTGTCTTTTAATGATATGCAGGGTTCTTTGCCAAGAAAATTGCACTTTGGTTGTCACAGTCTATCATTATAGCTCCTTGTACTAACCCCATATTTGAATACAATATCTACAACCAAACTTCTTCCTTGCTTGCATGAATGGCTGCCATGTATTTTGCCTCTATAGTTGATAGTGCCACTATAGATTCTTTATTAGTCATCCAAATCACTGCACCTCCAAATAGGTTAAACACATAGCCACTTGTAGATATTCTCTGATACAGGTCTTCAGCCTAGTGTACATCAACAAAGCCATGAAAATCAGACACTCTGTCCAATCCTAGTCTTCCTTGGTAGCACAAACCATAATCACTAGTGCCACGCAAATACCTGAAAACCTGCTTCACTACTGTTCAATGCTCCTTACCTGGTTTTGACATAGACATACTCAATACTCCCACCGCATGTGCAATGTATGGCCTAGTACAAACCATCACATACATCAAGCTACCGACTGCACTTGCATATGCAACACGGGACATGTCCTCTTCCTCTTCTTGTGTCTTGGGACACTATTCAACATATAACTTCACACCTACAGGAATAGGAACCTTCACCGATTTACTATCCTACATATTAAACCTCTGCAATATTGTCTCAACATACTTCCTCTGGTTTAACTAGAGCTTCCTCTTTGTTAGATCTCTTTTAATTTCCGTGCGCAAAATATAGTTTGCAGCACCAAGATCTTTCATGTCGAATTTGGACGAGAAATGGGTCTTCAAATCCTATATAATTTCTTTTTCGTTTCCAACTAGCAACATATCATCCACATACAAGATGAGATAAGTAACACAGTCACCAATTAATTTAAAATAGGCACAGTGATCTAATTTTCTTCTGGTGAAGCCAAGTCCCCATATAAATGTATCAATTTTTTTATACCACATCCTTGGTGACTGTTTTAACCCATACACAAACTTATTTAACTTGCATGTCAGTTCTTTCTTACCCTTCACCGCAAATTCTTCAAGTTTATTCATGTAGATATCCTCTTCCAGATCACCATGAAGAAATGTTGTCTTCACATCCATTTGTTCTACCTCAAAATCAAAAGCAACAACAAGAGTTAAAAGTAATATAATAGAAGTTACATTGGAAACACAAGAAAAAATATCACCAAAATCAATTCTTAGCGACTGGGAATAACCTTTTGCTACTAATCGAGCTTTGTATTTCTCCAAATTTCCTTATACATTTGTCATCTTCTTGAACACCCATTTGCTTCCAATGGGTTTCCTTCCAGCCGACAACTCCACCAGATCCCAGGCCTCATTTTTGTGCAAAGATGTCATTTCATCAACCATGGTCGCTTTCTAGAGTTTTCCATCCTCTGAATCTACTTCTTCCTTCATATTTCTGGGATCATCATCAGCAATACATAAAGCAAAATTTGAAGAGAAAATAGATGGAGTATACCTTTCCAGCTACCTTCTTTCTCGAACTGATCTTCTCAAACCCCGAGTTTGTGGCTCTTCATCTTTTGATTCCTCCTCTGCTGTAGAGTCTGATTCTTCTACCATGAGCTCAAACTCTATCTTCTTAGGTTCCTTTGGTTGGAATTCATGTTTAATAATATCTTTCACCTCTTTGAACACCACATCTCAGTTGTACACAACCTTCCTTGTTACTGGGTTCCAAAGCTTATAACCCTTTAAACCATCCTTAAACCCAATAAAGGTGCACTTTTCAGATTTACTATCCAACTTGTTTCTTTTCTTCTTTGGAACATTTACATATGCATCACATCCAAATACCCTTAGATGTGAAAGAGAAGTTTTCTTACTAGTCCATACCTCTTGTGGAGCCTTATCCTCCAATACTGATGAAGGTGATCTATTAACCAGGTAACATGCTGTCTCCACCACCTTTAACTAGAATTCCTATCCTAACCCTGCTTCACTAGGCATGCTTCTTGCCCTTTCCATCAACATCTTCTTCATTCTCTATGCAACTCCATTTTTTTGAGGTGTATGTGGAGTAGCCTTATGTCGTGCTATACCTCACTTCTTACAGAATTCTTCAAACTCCTTACTGCAAAACTCTTCACCGTTATCTATTCTCAACACCTTTATCTTCTTCTTTGTCTGGTTTTCCACCAAAGCCTTAAATTCTTTAAACCCGTCAAAGACTTCAGATTTCTTCTAAAGGAAATATATCCATGTATTCCTTGAGAAGTCATCTATAAATGATACATAGTACACAGACTTACCTAGTGATGAAACCTTCACAAGTCCAAACACATCATTATGCACAAGCTCTAATATTTGTTTCGCCCTCCTACCACCAGAGGGGAAACTCACC